>VZRW01012109.1:139662-164214 GCA_013398125.1 Aegotheles bennettii
TCTTTCCCCCCCCCCCTCCAGAGAGGCTCTGGGCAGCCAAAATTCATTACTCCCAATATGACACCTTCATTTCTGTGAACAAATATCTTCCAGCTAATTAGGGTAAGTTGTGTGCTTTGTAGTACTTGGGGGAAAAAATATGCTAATCTATTTCCCCATCCATTTACCTCTGCTCATCAGGCAGGAGAGGTGGACCATAATGTCTGTTAGTGGGGTGAAGAAACACAGAAAAGCCTGGAGAATATTTTACATATTAAGGAAAAAGGACCCAAGCAGAGGGTTTCAAAATTAATGGTTACTGTTCATGGTGAACAAAATTCTATGCCAAAAAAATTCTTGTTTGTTCCAAGTGGTACTGCACTACAGCAGGAAGCCAAACTGATAGACAGGATGAACATTTCTCTTACATAAGGACATATCATTTCAGATTTTATCTACAGTGCTCTTCTGCAAGAGAACTTTAAAATCGAGATTTGTCCAATCTGGAACTTTTGATAGCATTAGTTTCATCTTAAAGTATGGAAAGAAGGAAAGATTGACTTTTGCTACGGGGAGATGGAAATGACAATCAAACATCTACAGTGCGTCTGCATAGCTACAGCTGAATAGATAATAGGTTCCTGGTTTTGATATTTTAATTCTTCTCTGTTAGCTGTTTTTTCCCCTAAGCATTTCTGGTTTGGAATGAGATTTTGAAGCTGAATTTTTTTAGTATGAAGGGATTCCAATANGGAGGAGGTAGCCCTGAATATTTCATTAAACCTGATTTGAATGTTGGGGTTTTTTTCATAATTTCTGGGTTCATGTAAATGTCTTTGCAAACGTGCCATTTTTTTTTAAAGTGGCAGATACCACTTCAAATAGCAGGTACTGAAACTGTGTTCTCTAACATCTCATAGGGACACAGGCAGCTTTCAGTTGCCTAGACCATCCAGATGAGCTAAAATTCCTCTCAATAGCTTGACGACCTGGGAATACTATTTGTTTCTTTTGTGAGAGGCTGGTCATAAAACAGAGCAGCAGATATCTACACTTATTCTACTCAGAACTGCCAAGTGGCAGAAAATCAGAGCCCTTTTGTTACCCACTAATTCAGATCATTTACCTAAGGCAAGAGACCTGGTATCTGCTCTTCCTGACTCAGAGGTGATACGAGAAAAGCACCTCTTACATCTCAGAAGCCCCCATTGCCAGTCATGCTTATTCACTTGCTCTCACTGGCCTGCATATCTGCCCATTTTTAATAGTTCATGTGTAGCAGAAGAAACCAAAAGCAAACTTCAGAACAGCCAACAGATTACAGCATCAAGTCAAGAAGGTGGGAAACAGGAGCCCATGTTCCTAGACTACATCAAGAGGAACAGGAACGTAAATGTAGGCTGTCACATCCTAAATGAACACTAGAGTCTGGTTATCCCACCTTTCCACATGGAAGAAATAGGAAGATGTCCAAAACCACAAAGTTTGTCTGCAGGGTAAACCAGTTCCTAGCCCTCTACGAAAACTGATGCCTTTTGCCCTGGCCCTTAACTCCAAGGGCCTCCTTGAAAGTTAATACCATTTCTTCTTTCTGAAAGAAGGTAATCTTCGACCTACAGTGAAATCACACTGTAGAGGTTTATCTAGCAGAAATACCCTTTTCCCTGGACTCCGACTCACTTCTGTAATCAATGTTCAAAACCTCAGGGAAACCCATATATCAGAAACACCTCAGAAAATACTTATCACCTCCTCACCTTCTGAACATGAGATGAGGGGACAACATATGTTTTAGCTCAAATTATCTGCTCTAGTGAGATTCAGGAATTGCTGTCGGCAAGTAGGACACCTGCTGGGACTCCAGGAAAGGAAATACTTATTCAGCCGTTGTTGAGCCATAATTGAAGGTTTAGGTTTACTTGAATGTGGTTTAAGACAAGAGTCAGGACATTTTATCTGTCCTCTGAGCCTGTACTGCTTTTTCTGTTCCTTTGTGAAAAAAACCCAATCTGTTGCATGACTTGACAAAGTAAAAAAACAATGTATCATTGGCAAATTAAGAGAAGATTAATTACTTTTCTCAAAGTAGAAGCCAATGGAACAATTATAAATTCTAGATCTCCAGTATTAAACCTCCTGGAACACTGCTATGTGCATGCTAGGCAAAGGTTTGCTGTACTTAAAGTAACGCCTTCTCAATGTTGCTACTAATGGGAAAGTATAATACACTGAGAAGGGACACTCTTTCCTAGACAGTGTTTATTATTTTAAATGGTCATGGCTGTGAATTATGTCTCTCTCTTTACATTAAGTAGTTTTAGAAAAAAAAATATTGCTGATTAAATATTTTAGACATAGACATAATTCTAACCTAAATCACTTCCACTGCACTCCATTTTTTTAAAAAAAATAAAATCATAAATGCACTTCTGTGCAGATTTCTTCGTTGTATTTTTGACACCATTCTCCAATTCAAATTAAGGTCTTTGTTTATAGGCAAGTATTGTAGAAGAACGACATACAGCACTACTGTGACGAGACTGACTTTTTTTCCTGGTCCTCATCAGAAAACATGAATCCATGTGACAAAAGCAGGTGCAGAATTTTACTGTCTTTGTCATAGTCATTTTTGGCTACAAATAATGAAACTCCAAACACTACATGAAACTGTGTACATTACTGTACATCATACAGAGCTCAAATCTCATCTGAGGCACAAGAACAGAATAGGCAATGTCTCTTCTGTCTTGTGCTTGTCATGTAGTCACTTATAAAGGTTTTACTCTTTGTTTACCTTGGTATAATCAGGGCAGCATAAGAAAACATAAAAGAATACATATTACAGAAAACAAACGCAACTGTTGGAATGCAAAGCAGCAAGGAAGGCTCAGCTACCAACAAACTGAAGACCAGAATATGAGCAAAGCACCCACTGCAAGGCAGGTCAGAAGCAGAAGGCAGCAACATATTGCACTAGTGACCACATCTCCCCAGGCCTCCCCTTCCCTGTGAGTCAGTGCTGATGATGGCCATCTGTGTTCATGTTCCTAAGGGAGCAAACCTGATTGTGAGCCAACCTCACCTCATTTCTCTCCCATGGTGCTGGAGACAGAGATCTCCTGCAGTGTGAGAGTGTTATTTTGCTGACTTTATGCTTTGGGAGAGCCCCTGCTGCTCTGACTCTGCAGCAGGTAACTGAGATTGTATATTCATTTGCAACGTTGTTTGCATCTGCATACTTTCCCCAGATTCAATGATCCCACAATGAAAAAGCTTTTCTTTTCACTGTGAACTAGCTTCTAACTGCAGGTTTTTTTGTTTAACAGAAAACCAGAAATATCAAAAGTACCCACAATATCAGGAAAAATTAAATTCTTTGTTCCTTACCCTATAGTTTGCAACAGTACTACAGATGCTTACACAGATATGTTATTCAATGTATGGGTCTCAGCCGAGTTTCAAAGTCCTAGTGACTTTCTGTGCCAAGACTCTAAAAAAACTGCAGTTGCCTATTCATCAGGTTCTGCAGTGTCATAACACAGCATTGAAAACACTGGACTCGGGTCACTTTGCCTCTTTTGGGAAGGGAAGAACAGACACAGAGTCAAAAGGCTTAGAAAGAAAGTTTCACGTTCCTAACTTTTCATTCTGCATAGAAACAAACCAAACAAAAATGCTCCCAAGAGTTCTGATACCTTTTATTTTCCGAGATTACCTTGTACGGCTAGAGAAGAACCCTTTGATATCCACATCAGCATCTCCTTTTCTGGTCCATCTACAAATATTTCATGAAAGTGGTGAGAAATTAATTTTTCACATTTCCAATAGGAACAGAAACAGATTTTGAACTCCTGAAATATCTTGCTGGTTAAGTATTCAATGTTCCAATTGAGCTGAGGGAAAATTCCATCCGTTTCACTTCGTTGGCTTACAAAGAACCTTTATCCCTTCCTCCAAATGGTACAGTCACAGGTGGATTTCCTACTTCCTTTTACCTTACTAACTTTGTTGAACTGAATGAGATTCACTTCCAATAGCAGTAAATACTAAGAGACATCGAGGAAGAAAACTAGGTACATCGCAGTTATTGATGCAACAAAATAAGTTGACTAAAATACCACCAGAGTACAGGATTCCTTTCAGAAACAATAAATCAGGACTCATAAGTGGAAGCAATTACATTTGCAGCACAGCTTAGAAGATTGCCTAGTACCATAATTTGAGAATTTCTACTGCTAGTTTGGTTTACTGCTTGGCTATAAATCCTATTTAAACAATCCTGGAAGAATTGCTGCAGACCTCAGAAGCACAAGGAGTTCCAGAACAAGCCGCCTTGAGTGCAGGAAGACTGCAAGCTTCAGCATCAGCCACCCCAGAAGCCTAATCCACTGGGGACATTTCAGCAGTGTTCTTCATGTGTTAACTTATTAGTTTCCTGGAGGTTTGTTATGAAAGTGTAAGGTCAACCATTGACTAAATGTCAACTAATTACCATGGCTGGATTTATTGAATTTCAGGAGCTCTGTAGCAGGTAAATCCTGGCATGTATCATGACTTAAATTCGAGGTCTAAGTTGAAATCCAAACCAAGGGAGTTTAAAGCATAAAATGAAAAATAAATCAATCAATCTCAATTAGATAATTTTTAATGGTTGTTTACACTGATCCTCCATTATTGGTGGCATCCTTAGCATATACTCTAAGAAGTAGGAGGTAAAAGAGCTGCAGGAAAAAAAAAAAATCACACAGATTTATACTGACTTGTGATAAGTCCAGGAAAAATGTATTCCACTTACTGTAACAGCACCAGAAGGCACTGATGTGCCAGGATCTGGTTTCTTTTATCATTGGTTCATCTGTTACGAATAGAAATCTTTTCATAAATAGAGAAAATCACCCAAGAAAACAGACCAAGTATCTCCTTCTGCTCATTGCCTCTATGAATAATAGTGATATCAAAACCACAAAAATTTACAAAAATATAAGCAAAGAATTTCTTAAATTAGCATCTAGAGAGTTCAAAGAACATAATCAAATAAAGAAGAGTACCATCATACCACAGATGGATACAATATGAAATACATGATCTTTTAGAGAGTGAATCAGTTATTTACTGCTCCATTTCTGTGTCTGTGGTACCAAAAAATCCCAGGAACAAATTGTCTCACAAAGAAAAAAACAAGCAATTTTAAATGGCAATGGCCATAGTGGAGTATACAGCTACACTGCATCTGAGCTGTAGGTATAGACTTTTCCCAATTGAAACCACTGGGGTAAAAATTGGGTAAGGATGCAAAGTTAAGGTAAAGAACTTTTGCACACTGAATGACCAGGTTTTCCATCCACAATGACAATCATGTCTAATAGTGGCTTTGATCTCGGCTTTGAGGCCCATAATATAGACATTCACATATTAGCTAGTCATATGATGGCTTTTGTGGATGAATCAAAAGACCTAGGCAGTTCTAGGACATGATTCATCAGACTTATTAAAGATGTCAACTTTAGTAAGTGCTTCATCTACTATAGCTGAGCAGAACTGTACCACGAAAGTGTATTTCTTCTTACCAGTCCTAAAGGATCACATATAGAACACCTCTATACAGACATCTAAACCCCAAAGGTCTTCATAGGCTTAAGGAAAAGCCACAATCAGTACACCTGTCAGCAGGCTAAGATGTTAATCTCTTAATACCACACGTGCCTGGTCTACCTACAGTACAGGAGCAAAGAGCTTGGACCTGTGCTGAGGCACAGATGTATACCTATGGACAAATGGTAAAGACGGCAAGCAGAATCAAATGTCTACATCAGATAGCATCAATTTAAACCAAAGTATTCTCACCAATTTCAATGAGAACAGAATTTGGCCAGCTAGGAGAAGGTCTGAAAAAATCCTACTATGAAGGTACTTTTTATTAAGAACCAGCCCTCACAGGCCTGTGGCATTTACATAGAAGCTGAATTTTCAGAGTTATTGTAGACATTAAAAACAAACAACATCAAACAAAAAAACCCAAACAACCACAAAACAAACCCAAAAAACAACCTGAAAAATAGTGAAGATCTTAGCACCTCATCCGCATTTGATATGCTGAGCACATTTGAAAAATTTGACCTTAAAATTATTATCTCTGACAGACTGAAAATGTGTTTTTTGAAGGAAATGTGCTTGCTGTCATGTTAGTGAGAAAAGGGAGAAGAAAACTATAATCGCAGTCATTTGAAACTGGGTATCTAGTTTGCCAAAACAGACCTGAATATTTTTTCCTGTTATTTACTACTTTATCTCAGGCTGCTGGCTATGCATGTACCAGATACAGGCATCAAAGTGTGATTTTTTTGTCTTGCTAGAATCTCTATACTAGAGGGAGAACAGAATTTTTTTTTAAATAAATTGTTAAAATACATATGGCTCATCATCCCCCATGCAGGGCTGTGAAAGACCTTAGATTCAAATTTGGGGGGAAGGAGGGAAGAAGAAAAAAACAAATATTTTAATTTAGAAACCTGGCTTCTCTACAGCAACCAAATTCTTCATGAGCCATCAGCAACTTATGAGAAGATACGTAATGAAAGTTAAAACAACTAAGCATTTTAATAACTTTCAGGAGCTTTTACAGGTTCTGAACTTTTACAAAATCCAAGAACTGGTATTGATATTAATTCTAAAAAAGAAGTGATATACAGAAAGCTGACAAAATCCTGCATAGTATTGTTTTAAGAAACTTTGTTTTAGTTTGAAATGTGCGAGGGGAAAATAATATGAAATGGTCCTTAATACAGCTCCACAGGCAGCATGGACCGTAAGGACACAGGGTTGCTAAATTCTGTGTTTGTTACAAGATGCAAAAGAGGGAGGTTTGGTTTTACTTTGCCAGCTCCTGGAGTCATGGGCTTAGGGAAGGCTCTTTTTTGAAATTACTTTTTGAAAAGATGGCCCACAATAGTTCAGAAACTGGAGAAGGAAGCCTGAAAATAAACATCTCTATGAAAGGTAGATTATGCCACATAAGCTTATCGCATTTGATGCTCAGGATGATGATTTCTGAATGTTTATGATTAACAACATTTAGCATGTCCTACTGTTTCTTCACAATCACCTTACAGGCTCCCTGCTCTACAAAACCTTTCCCCATGTGAAATTATGCAAGGGGGAGCAGAGAAGCCAGACATTTGTCTGTCTTCCCACAAATAAAGGGGAAGCAGGGTACATATGTCACAGTGCAGTACTGATGCTCCCCTCCCTGAGCACCAGCCAGGGGCTGCAGGCAGTGGAGTCCTGCAGGGAGACACTCCAGTGTCCACAGCAATTTGTAATCAAGCCAGGATTTGTGACCTCTGCCTCCAGGAAAAGTTTCAGTCTTCTTTTTTTGGTCTTCTAAGAAGCAAGTCTCTCTTCCACATACACCTATCTATATATAGTATATATATATATACACACACATACACATATATACATATATAAAAAAATCTTTGCTGGGCAGCATCAGCACAAAGGTTGATGGCTCCTTTCAGTCTTCTGGTCATGTATAATGGACAGATATGGCAAGTAACAGCCAAAAAAGGAGAACTAAGATAAATTAAACTATCTGGATTCAGGTGTTACAAAATGAGGCTGTTAATGTCATCGTTCTGAAGGAAGCTATCTTTGCAAGGAGAGGCCCTTCTTGGCCACAGATGACATTATCTTGATGAATGGGGTGGGATGATTTTGCTTAAAGAGAAAGGGAGGGCAGATACTTTTAAAATTACAGCAGTAATTCTAAAGCTGAATGGCAGTTTAAGTCTTCATCTTCCCTTGCAGCACATAATTGAGGCAATATCATTACCTCATTACCAGAAGATACTGCTGTAAGCTTTGAAAATGGCCTCTAAAGAGCCACTGACACCGCTTGAAGAGTTTTGAGAAAACATTATGTTTAGGGACAAATTTAATTATTCATCACAGATTTTCTGACTCGAGAGAAAGGTTCTTTGCGCTGTAAGCCACAGACAGCAGACAGTACAAACTGCCTGGATGAGAATGCACAAAGTGAGAGCTATGACAGCACCACAGAAAAGTAGACATAATTATTCTATAACAGAGATGGGGATCCCCAGGACTTCATCCTAAACAGACCCAAGACACAATATTTTGTGTGCTATGCTGCGATGCCATTACCTGATTCCTAGCCTTGAGCCTCACTTGATAATACGGATGCATATTATCTCTTTCTTCTTTCCAACGTAAGATGCCACGTGAGATCTCTTCATGCCATTTTTTTTTTGCTTTTGGTCAGCTTTTGCAATTTCTAAACCTCTTTGCCCACCTCCAGTGAGAGTTACAAAACTAATACAAAATTGGAGAGAAAAACCTTAGCAGTCTGAAGAAAATTTCACAGCTCTTGTATTGATACTGGAACGACATGTATGAATTTTATATGTACCACCAGTACCACCCCAGAGCAACATTTTTGCTTCTTATATGAATGTGTTTACAACAACTTGCAATTGCCTGTTGAAGAGGCAGCCTCCCCCCTTCCTCTTCTAGGTGTCTCCTGCTTCCCATGCTGTCCATCTGGAATACCTCCTCGTGGCCAGGTGCAGTCATAAAACGATGCTTCTCAGCCTATTTAATTGTCCTCAAGTGACAGATGGGATTTGACTATAGCTGCTAAGCCATAAGCACATGAAGCAGATGAGCAGTTAATTAGCAATGCTAGTGTTTCTATGCAAATATCTATAGAAACTAGACATAAAAAGATAGTCTTATCAAGCCATCCTCTCTACTAACATTTTTCCTCCTGTGGTACATTTTAAAGGTGGTTTTGTTTTGTTGTGTATTTTTACCCAAGAGACAAAGTTTCTATCAGCTCCCTTAGGAGACTATTCCACAGCCTAATGAATCTTGCTGTCAGGAAATCTTTTCTTTATGTTCAGCCTAAAGCTAGTTCTTGAAAAAATGAGCAGGCAAAAAAGAAGAGGAAAAAAATTGTAACTGATAACTCAGTAGAACAATTTCTAAAAACAAAACTAAGCCTTCATGTTTCTTAGGACACATTAGCAATTTTGTAAATGGTTGCATCAGAGAAAGAATTAGTGCAATTTTATTTTGGGAGCAGATTTCACTTTATCCTACCACATTACACAAATATAAAGATTCTAGTCATAAAAAACCAAACAAAACAAAAAAACAACAAAACACAACAGAGAGAGATCAATAGGGTAGAAATTACTGTGGTGATCCCAGGAAAAAGGGCAATGCCGTCAGTCTCTCATATTCCAGATCAAAACACAATGGTCAACGTCTATGCAAGCAGACAGTCTCCCAACTGAAATTAATTTCTTTAACTGGTATTCAAAACACACAGGAGAGGGTGGAGAACTTTGGCTAAAGAATCCCCTCCTGGGACACAGTTATTTTATAAAATAACTCCGTATTTCCTTAGGTTTTCAAAGCAACTCAACAACATCTGAAAAACAGTGCTAAAAACTCAGCCAACGGAAAATTACTCCAAGAAATTACTGGAAATACTGACATATTTTAGTACATTACTTCTTCCACATTTAGTATGTTTCTTTTATATACATATGCCAAACTTCTGGTGTTCTTATGTGCCAATTCTCGGGAAATCTGCTTATGGCTCATAACTAAAGAGGTTAACAAAACAAGATGGGTCAGCCTCAAGAAAGAGGTGAGCTTCAGGTTCTGACAAATGTTGCCTCATTGACAGGCCTTTATTCTCCCCTATCCTTTTCTCTCTTGCTTTAGAGCCTCCCCTCTATTCTTTTCTGTCTGAAAAGAAGGATCTTCCACCAGTAACAGCAAAAACTCCTCCAGAAATGCAAGTCAGATGCCAGTGAATTATTCAGCCCATATAAAACTCAGGTCAGTCAGAGATTAAATGCACAGCAAAAATCGCAAATTAAAACAGCACAGGCTATAGAAAACATATCTGTTCATTGGTCAGATGTCTACTTGAAGGAGTTCCCGCTATCTGCTATACCTTCTAACTTCTTATCAGGATTCAGCTCTATATGCAGGATCTCAGACTTCCACACCGTCAGGAACCACAACCTTCCATGAGGCCTTTCTATATAGCCAGAAGTTATTATTAGACTTTCAGATCACCAGTTTCTCTACAGAGAAAGCAGAATCCTTCTATCTCCTCTTTTCAGCTTAAAGAGACCTGTAATACAACTTGAACTTTTCTTCCCAAGAAGTAGGTGAACGCCGACCTGTTCCAGTCACTGGGGCTCAACAAGAATCCTCCTGGTGCTCCCACCAATACAGCCAACCACTGCAACTGTCAAGCCCAAGGTGCAGACAGAACAATTTTCACCTAACAATGAGTGAAACACTATAAAAGCTATTGGAATTATTCAAGCCAGAGACTGCGATTATATCAGCAACGTTTCTGAATCCGGCGTGATAATAATTTAGTAAATTCATCAGTGAAGCTCTGTCTCAATATCCTGGTAGAAGATCACTGCTTCTGCCCACACTTGTAAGCACTGAGTAATTTGCACCTCTTTACACCCTGCTGAAATACAGCTGTGGGCTCATCCAAAGACTGCATCGGGCTGTGCCATGAGGACTATAAGAATCAGAGTATCCTGAGTCAAATCAGTCTGAACAAATCTAACTGTGTCATACCCTTGGTATAGCCAGCCCCGTACCTTGTCTCTGCTAGTAGTCAATAAGAGAAACCAATTCAAAAGCAATACAAATTTAAAGTGATAATTTCCCAGAACACTCTCTCTCTCTCAGACTCTTAGCTGTTTGTGGTCTAGCTGACATAGTTAGCTGAAGATACTGTCTTTGCACCTGAAGAACCTGTGTCTTTCTTTCGTTTAGTTCTCCAATTGGTCTATAAATCAATGCAAACATTTAACAATCCCTGAATTTTGCAGGGAAGGATTTCACAGCTTTTCACAATCCCAAGTGATTTATTTCGCTTGTTCTGGACCTGTCACTTGTCAGTTTAATCTGTTGTTGTTTAAGACTTTTATTAGAAGAGACAAGGAACAAAAGTATCTTTCATAGTCTTAGATGATACCTTTATCATATCAAGCCAGAGCAAATACCTTCCAGACTGAGAAGTAAAAATGCTATTCAATCATTCTTTGTGCAAAAACTACTCCATAAATACACCCAGGCTGTAATTCTCTGCATTTTTTCCCCATCCTCTTACAGGACCAGAACTGTGGAACATCACTGATAGGAGCACTGAAGTAATTTAGCAGCTCAAGCTGGACATAAATGGTCTGTTGTAGACAAACAGGAAATTGTACTGGGCAATCCCCTTTAGTGCAAGCTGAGCGCTAAAGGAAATGACCAATTTACCATCACTGGATAATAATCTGCTGTACCTACAAACCAGTATCACTTTGTACCAGTCACAAAAGCTCACACAGCACTACCCAGGGGTGTCCAGTAGTCTTACTGGGACTAGACCTGTAAACTTTTAATTCCTGAGGTAGGGAGTACAGGAATACATCTCAGCAAATAAGGATATGTTTGCACCATCAGTCAAAATCTCTTCCGTCTGCCATTCTGTTCCATTATACTGCAAAGTAAATAAAATCATGAGTGAATCATCACCTGAAAAATCTCAGGAATTCAAAAACATCAAGCTTATTGATGCCACCATGAATAAACTATCTATATTTTGTGACTACTACTGTTCTTTCTTCTCTTATGGACTAACGTGTTAATCACAGTGATTGTCTTTGAAGATTTATTGTCACTTTTCATCTCTGCTGTAGTCACATATTAGAAGATTTTACATCAAGAAAAATAAGTAAACATGCTGCTGCTGACTGCATGATGAGGGGAGTTAGAGTGGGACCTTAAAAATAACAGTTCTTCACAGGCGGTGCATCTTCCTTTAACTGAATGTCATGGGAGACAGAGTGCATCTGAGGAATTATCAGTGCAACTAACAGACATGGAAGACCATCACCCTGTTTTGAGTAACTGAGGTTTGGACAGCTGAAGCTGTAGTGTACAGAATGAAAGACTAGTTGCAATTCAGCCAGAAGACACCAAATGTGAAATGGGTGGTTGACAGCTGCAGTGCAAAACCATCCCTGTTTTCATGGAATTTTTGTTTGTCAGTGCAGACTTAAAGGCAGTCTTGTAAAAGGGATAAGGAAAAACTGTGATCAAGAGACTAATGAAATTTTTTGTTGGGTTTACACCAGAAATTGCAAATCCTGTAGAGAAAGATTTTTGTTATTTTTTTCCCGTATGAACCATTCATGAGTGGTTGGTATGTTTCTCAATGAATATTCCAGTGATTTTAAGTCATCTAAGATTTCTGATTTTGCTAGATTGATTGTTTTCACTACCAGAGGCTGAGGTTGTGTTTACCTGCACAATAAGGACAAAGAGATGAGAAGTCCTTGGGCTCTTCATCTGAAGAACTAATGGAATAAATCAGCCATGAGCTGAGATAAATTACATCCTCCACAATTTATCTGAAATAAGGAATCCCCAAAATTAAGAAGCCAAATAAATCTTAGGTGAACATATTAAATAATCAAATGTTAGATATGTTATACAAATAAAAGTTTCTAAACTGGAGTAAAATTATGGTATCAGTAGAATTTCTCCTAGTATGAATTTCATCAGTAATTCAGTATGACAATTCATAATAATAAGTAGAAAATATGTGAAGAAGATTGGGTTTGCCTGGAAGATTTCTAGCATCCCAAGCAAGATAAGAAGTTAAGTATAGCTATTTCTGCATTATTTTTTTTTATAATCCTTGATGCCACTATATTCATATCCCCTCAAAAAAACCCAAACCAAACCAAAACAAAAAAAACCCCCAAACAACTATTAAATAAACTCAGCAAAAACAAACAGGAAGATAAAACATGTGATGACTGTTTTCTTCAACTCTGTTAAAACATGTAAAACATTGTACAAAAGATTTTGGTGGCTTCTACTTTAGCTAATGCTTGCTATTTGAGTACTGTTTTCATAATAGTCTTGCTGAAATGAAAAGCCTAAACGAAGCTCTCCGGTGGGTTTACTCATGTAGGCATGGCTGACTCTGTTGCTGCTGCAACACAACTCTGGGACTTGATCTGATTTCCATTCCACTAGTTTAGCATTATCTCACCATTGCTGAAGCCTCACCACAATGGGACCCAATCTAATGGGTGACCTGATCAACCGCTCTGCTGTAGACACTGCAGAAACTAGAAATCCATGCCCCAGTTTTCTTGCTTATAGAATAGTAACAATAACCCAATTTACATGGAAGGCACCAAGGATCAATTTATTCATATTTGCTGGGCATTCTGAGTGGAAGATACACTGAAAGTATATGGAGTTGTTACTGCAGTGTCAGCATACTAATACACATTCCCCCAAATCTCTGCACTGCAGGAAGATGTTGACTTAAATTATCAGGAACTCCTCATTCCCCTTTGAATGACGGAGATGAATGATCTGTTAAGAATAATCCCTAACACATTTAAAGTGGAGTAGTTGCGAGTTTCATTTTTAAGCATAAGACAACACAAAACATGTATCAGCCAACAGCAATTCCAATGTGATGAGCACTGAGCTGCTGCACGTGGCTGCTCTACCATAGGAAATCTTCTCACTTTTCTCAGATGCTTCTTTTACTTTACAGCTCCCACAGAAGCATTGATGGTGAAGTCCTTTTTAATTGCTTCATGATCAACCATGTGTGTGTCTCCTCTTGCCCCTGGTTGCTTCTGTACAGCTAAAATTCTCTCCAGAGTTTAAGAACTGTGGTGGCCTGCTTTGCCACAGTCCAAGCCTGCCACTTGAATACCAGGTGTTCATTGCCATTTTACCATCATATTACCCAACCTGTGAACTTTAGAACAAATTCAGCATTTTTACAGCCTATTTTATTTGGAGAAGTCATGGAACTGTCTGCTCCCTTTGTGCATAACCATCCACCAAGAATAGACATATTAGGGCAAGAAAAAAAAATAATAAGGAGGAAAGAAAAATTCTACAGCAAGAAGTGGTACCATCTCTGTATGGCTATCAACAATCCTGAAAATGTTAAGAAATCTTAATTTTATTAGAAACTGAAAGACAAGTTTGACCTATTTATATTAATCTGACTAATTATAATTTGGAGAGTGTCTGTTTTCTAGAAAAAGCAAGAGCTTATTTTCTGTAAAAATAGGACAAAATGCCACATTAAAGCTTTTCATAGGATAAAAAGTTCAATTTTGTTTTAAAACAAAACTCACAAACACTCCAGCTGAAAATATTTTTTTAAAAAGTTGAAGATGTTGCCAAACAACCTTCCCCCTGCCCCTCCCGCGACATACCCAGTAAACTAATTTGGACAAAACCTATTCTCTGACAAAAAAAGGTGACTGGGAATTCTTCACCAGCTTTCATTAAGTTGTGTCTCTCTTTTTGCCACCACAGAGTTACTCCACTGAGTGTATCCTTCACCTTCACTAGTGTATAAACACTTTACACACATCAATACACTTAGGCTGAAGACAGACTTCTGACACAACAGTATTATCTCCAGTTACAAAACCAGAAATGAAAAGCAAAGTTTATGTCTATGGCCAAGAATGGATTTAACAATATGCACACACATATATATGTAGCATGTGTATATAAACATATACATTTAATGATTTGAAGAAAGGATTTAAAAGGGATAGAAAAGAATTAAAAATGGGCTTTTTTATCTGACTTGCAAGGTTTTATTCAAACAGAAGTACTTTGTTGAAGCTGAACTAATTTAACATTTCCGAAAATATGTATTGATTCTGCAGTGGAAACATAGCTGTGAATTATCAGAGCATTTTGTTTCAAATTACCATTTCCATTTCAGAAGTGACCTAACATCTAATATACGAAAGAGGAAAACATTTCCAAAATTAAACAATTTGTAGTCATGAAAGTTGTCCTCCCTTTTTCTTTGCAATCAAGTGTGTGTTTTTGGTGAGTTTTACCAAGTCCTGCATAGACTGTTTCTTGCAGGCCTTGTATGACTTTAAGACCAAAGATTTAATTACAAGGTTATGTTTCCTCCCTGAGTTTTTTATAGTTTTGTCCTATAATAAATGAATATGTATTTGTTCATATATATGTCACAGGGGCCAGTGCTGTCATTCCTTGCCCTTGTGAGATGTCAGGATTTACTGAATATCAATATTAAAATGCACTTACTGCTATACAGACTACATTTTATTTTCATTAATTTTTAATGCTGGTTAAAAGAATTGATTTCAAAAAATATTTATGATTTAATCCTTACTTTATTTTTTATTTCATCCCAATTGTTTCACATATATTTGGCAAACAAATGTCTCATACTCTAGCTGTGTGTGATTCGTCAGCTACTAATATTCATGATCTGCTTAATCACTGTTCATGTTGTGTTCAGATTGTTGGTCATCCTAATCACGTGTGATATGGATGCTGCTGCTTCTCTGAATGACTAAGACACTTGAAAGCATGGACATTTGAATATCACACTATTAAAACAAATCTCAGAAAAAATAATGGGAATCAAAGTGACCAATATCACTTAAAGTCAAAGTTTAGTGTCTATTAACAGAATTATAAGGAACCATCTTCCTCCTGAGTATCAATTTCCAAGTACTTACTGATAAGCTTACATGTCGTTTTCTTATCTGAGACCAGTATGATTTTACTCCCTGCTGCCCTATAAGCATTCAACAATATCTGTTACTCTATTAGAAGGTGATCAAAAAAGAACTGTAAGTTGATAAGGTAATTTTTTTTTTCTTATTCTTGGTAAAACAACAGAAATAAACAAAAAATAATTTAAAAAGAACCAAACAGTAAGAGGACTCCAAGGTATGTTAGAAAGTAAACTTATAGCTACAGGAGAGATTGTTTTGAAGCAAAGTGGAAATTATTCTGAGAATGACAATCTGAGATCCTGTATTAATTCTTTCCAAATATCTCTCAGATAATGCTTTGTTTAAATGTCAGAAAGGCTCTGAAAATTCAGTCAGGAATTGAAGAAAGCGAAACAAACATCCAAAACTATATTCTTTTGTTCTTAAATGTTTTTGCCACCTATGATTAAAGACTCTGCAAACATGGCATAATCCACTTGGAGCACAAACACAGCCTGGCTTCCTATCTTGAAATACTGTGACTGAAGAAACAGTAACATAAATAAAGAAAAAAGAGGAAATGATTGTGAGAGTGTGTGAGTGCAACTACATCACACACTAAACTTGGGAGGCTTTTTATTTAGGTTTTCCTAAAAGATGTTTGATTTCCATAACAGAAGGAATTTTGTCAAAAACTGCACTTTTAATGAATACATTAAGCTCATCACAGTTCCATGATAAAACAACACATGCTGTCAAAAAAAAGTTGAAAGCAATTCCTTAAAACAAGTATGGTTAGACTAATATAAAATAAGTGAAAAAACTCTCTAAGTAATAGAAAGAGACAGCACAGCCTAACAAGAACCTCATTCTCAGGTCTTTCTCCAGTGTCTGGAGAGGTGGTGGTGTAAGGGTCCATATATCTGATGGCCCTTGTGTGTAAAGTCTACCCCAACTAGGTCTCAGTTTCAGTTAGGTCATTACATGATCTGTCTGTGATTTAACACTAACTACAGCAACATGGGAGTAGCAGGATGTCTCAAATGAGAGGATGAGATCAATGAGCCATTCCGGAAAGAACTGCAGCAGATGTTCCTTGGCCTGAGGGCATTATTTATTTTTAAATTTAAATCCTATAGTTGAGGTAGGATGTAGCATAACTCTGATTTTTCTATTCTGAGGTAGGACACCAGTGTAGGATAGATGTCACCAATGCACAGAAATTCACCATGTCCTATCTCAGCCTTCTTTCAGGAGGATGGATTTCTTCATTTCTTGGCACAATCTCAAATGCAGGGAAGTTTCCTGAGCCACAAACCCACAGGGTTGTCATGGACGTTTGTTATGCTGTTCACAGGATTAGACAGGTGAAAAATTTGTCAAAGACAAAACAAAACACTAAGATGGGTATGAAATGCAGCCCGCTGATACCCAGCACAGAAGAGCCAGATTTCAGCCCATCAATTGTACTCTCTCTGGGAAAGATACCATATGAAGGTAGACCTGTCACGTTTTAGAGGGACACACATTATTTTGAAAGCTTGTTGCTATACTCTACTAAGAACTGAAAGGAGGGGTTATAATTATTAACAAATGACTCATCTGCTTACTGATATTAAATTTTTTTTGTGTTCAGTGCTAAGGGTAAACAAATAAATAGTATCCTCATTCCACTCAACACTTCAGGGAGGTGAAAGAAAGATGCAGAAACAAATGTACAAAGGCCTTGAATATTTTTTGCCATGTTCAGCAAAAGGTTAATAGGTTAGATGTGACAAATAAAGCACCCCACAGTAGCTCAAGGAGGGAACACCTACATACAGTGTGACTAAAGACACGTGCCATAAGCTCGTCTTTAGCTTAGCCTGGAACTCTGGCTCAGCAGCAAGAATGGTTATACAAATAACTGAAGAGACAGAGACATCTTCTTAACTGTACCACTGATGATTCTTCTTTCTCTCTTCCCCTTCATCCTACCAAAATTTCTCCAGTCTTTCTCCAAATGTGACTCTCTTTGCCCCCAGTGCATTTGCTCTTATAAATATCCATCAGGCTGCTCTTCAAATCCTCTGCACCCACCCTCTGCCAGTAAGGCCAGTTCTCTCCAATTCACATGAAACTGCTGTCACTCACCCCTGGATCTGAAAGTAAGTGTCACTTATTGAGGCACCTGAAACTTCTCCTCCCATCAGCTGGAGGACCATCAAGTCCAGTCAGGGTAGAGTGCTGGGGGACCATAGGCAGAGGAAAGATCACCCTCTGTGAGACTCCTATAGACAAAGGAAAGATCACCACACTCCTGACCACACAAGGTAGTTGTGAAGCCTCTCAATAACCTTCCCCCTCACCTCAAGAAGTGACAACATATCACTGTAAAAATTCATCCTGGGAGCTGTGAACAGAAGATGTAGCACACTGTCCTTGCAAAGTGGGTGTCACCTGAACCGTTCATGGCTTCATGTGCTACTTGGTCTTGTGAAATGGGATTAGAAAATATATACCTCACAGTGGTACTTGTCAAGCAAATTGAGATTTTTCAGGGATAACTACAAAATATTTTGATTATAGGCAGCCTGCAAAAAAAAATCCACTCTTGATCCTCTCCAGCATGAAGGTTTCTGGAACCTAACACATTTTTCTACTGAGTATTTCCCGAGGAGATAAGTTATCTGACCTGACTACAGGGAAAAAGTGTAGTCAACAATTTGGAGAGCAAGGAATCAATGTTGTACCCTTATTTAAAAACCAATATACAGTAAATATCTGCCAGCACCAGTGATAATGTTCACTTACACTGGAGGTTACTTATACAAAATTCCAACTAGCCATCAGTTTAAGAAACCAACAAAATGGTCTCAGTCCAGATAAGTTGTGTTCTATCAATAGAGTTTGGCCTTTTTCTTTTCAGTTTTGTACACTGGTTTCACATACAAACCATGCAGATCTTTCTGAGTATCAAATGTGTTTACCTAGTCACAGGAATATTCACAAAGGAAGGGAGATAATATGACTACCAAAATAATTGGAAAGCTTTTGATTTTTATCTCTGAGGAGACAGGCATTTGTTGTTGGTTGCTTTCAAACCAGACAGAGACTGTTGAGTGAGCCATGACAGGCATCTTTTTTTCTCTCAACTTTTCCTTTTGCTGTTTGATTGCTCATTGTTTTCATTCTATTTGGAAAGGGCAGATACATTTTTTTAATGCTGTTAACAGAGGGATCTGATGTAAGTTCTGGCACAGTCAGGTTTTCCTTTCTAGTACACATACAGGTGCTGCCCTTTTACTGATACCACAACCCATCCAGCTTACCACTGCAACAGGGGATGCAACATGTTTAAAACATCCTCCTTTTGTATTCTTAATTTTTAACTTCAGGCTGGATTTAGGCTGGAAAAGAAGGTTTACTCATTCTGACTGACATATATACTGAAGATTTTCTGAGGAGCTAAGACATGATGAGAGAATAGCTGAGGACTCTTTGCACCTGATGCCATTTTGAGCTCCCTTGCTGCTCAGCCTGACAAAGCAAATTGCAACTCTAAAGGCAGGACAGGAAAAATTCCTTACTTCCCCACCAGTGTGTGTATTTCCTCCAATATCACGTTTCTGATCTCCACAATCCATGCGGCTTGATCATGCTAAGTCTACCAAAGTTTGTCCTTCTTCCAATTAAGTCAACTCAAACTCTATAGTCTTAATTGGACAGTTGGAGCAATTTGTCTCATAAAGACTTAGGTTCAGCCCTGACCTACCTCCTCTGGCTTCAGGGAAAGAGTCACACTGATAATTTTCTGCACCAGTGCCACACGCATATTTTCCAGGGATTTTCACTGCAACATCAGCTCTATTAAAATAGGCAAGGTGCTTTCAGCCATCATGTTCTTTCTGTTGATTTTAATTTTAACTTTAACCCAGCTTTCTGTTCTGCTCAGAACCTATGTTGGGATGTACCAGCCTTACCGCTCACCTCATAACCATCCAGGGTCCAGGACTGGTTTTTACTGGATTTACTGCTATTCCAGGACCCTCTCCTTATCTCACCTCTTTTCATAACACCACAGTGATAGCAGATCTGCTGGAGGATTAGCGACCTGTTCCTTCCTGAGAAGTGATTAACAAAGTCTTCCAAATGCTCCGTTGTACTACTTGCACTATGGCTGCAGCCATCTACTCTTTTCTACTCTTATTTAGCTGACATATCCTCTTAGGACATAAGTTTTCCATAGCTGGAAGAATGATTTCAAGAGCAGACACTCAGAGGCCTTGATATCTCACAGCACTTCTTGGCAAGATGCTCCTGACATAATCTCACTTGGCCAAGTAAATTGACTTCCAGGTAGGACTTGGCAGACAGAAGCTTTCTGGTTCCATGAATTGAGATGAAAGTGCTTACAACTCCTTGGACCAAACTGAGAGAGGAAGTATGCAAACCTTCTAATGAGCTAGAAGTGTTCAGTTCCAGTTCAACTGACAGATTTACTTGTCATTTAGCAAAATAGGATTTGAGCATGACCCCTTTTACAATGAAGTTTCATATGAATTATTTTCAGTTTTCATACAAAATGCATGAACAGGAAAGAAAAAATAAAATTTATCTTCCAGAAAAAAGTAAGGTGGGGTGTTCAGGTAATTTTCTCCCTACAATTTTTTCAGTCAGAAAATTCATAAAACCGACCATTTCCCAATCATGTTTCATTCTGATAAATCTGTATTTTCCTAAGAAAAACAAGAACATTTACCACTGAAAAAATCCAACTCAGCTCTATCTCCTATGTAGGTCAATAGGGATTCTGCATAGGACCAGACCCTGACAGTATATCTCTTCCTTTTCTCCCATGTTTTCAAACCAGAATTTTCTAAACTGAAGAGATGTTTTCTGACTTTTGTTGTCGCTGCACATTTTGCATGCCAAAGTTGGCATCTTGGATTTGTCACAAATGTTTTCCCATGAAGATGGGGATGTCATCAGAGACCTGAATCGTGGGCAGCACAGAGCAAATGACAGGAAGAGAGAGTAATTGGATACACTGTCATGCAAATATTCTGAAGTATGAAGACAACTGCTGCACTTAGGGAAGCAGAAATTACTCCTAAATGATATGTCCTTTCCCCTGTTTTCCACGTGACATCACTCTGGGCCTTTTAATGACATGTTTACATCTGTTAATTTCATGCCAAGGTTTGGCAGGCACCCATGCAGAAGGTAATTTGTGTTCCTAGAAGCAGAAGTACTGCTTATGAGCTTCCTTCCCTCCTGTGCACTCTGAGTGGAGGTGGGCTGAGCAGGGAGTGACAGCTGGCCCTTCACTGAAGTGCTGCATCACACAGGGTGATTTGTGGGTTTTGTTATTATTCCAGCATACTTGAATGAAACCTTGTCTTTTGACACAACTTTCAGTTTATGATTGGAAGCTGTTCAGCACTGCACGAGCACGCACAGACTCTGGACACTGATAGAGCAAATCCCAGCACCTTGGTGACATCCTTAGGCACAATAACCAAAGCCTACATGTTTAAGGCAAAGAGGAAACACAAGGGATACTCCAATGACCCATTTGGTGTCAAGCAATGGATTCCACAGTCATCAGGACTGGCTTGAAGGAGCCATAGATGTCTTCCTTCTGGTGTTCCTAAGTAGTGTTACTGCTTTTCAGTGCAGCACCTACAGGACAGTTACTCTCTCCACAAAAACACATGACAACACAAAATGGCAAACACAAAAAAAGTAAGGATGAGTGCTCAGTCCAGAAAGAAGATTGAGTTGCACACTTGGAACAAACTACCCTTTTTTTCCCACAGGTGGTCTTTGTAGGTCAAGGCTGAAATGCATTAGCAACACAAAAAGGGGTTTGGGGGTGAGCAGGCACTGTCATCACCCCCTCCCTGCCCTCTGTGTGGGTGGTTAGCAAATGCAGCCTCGAGGGCTATCAGTCTGCAGCCAGGGAGATAGATTCACTCTAAGTCACCTGAAATATTTTCCTGCCTGCTACCAGTTAAACCTTGATAATTTTGAATCAGTTTCCTGTTTTGTTTTTTTGCCCACAAAGATAAAAAAATAATAAAAATGGTGGATCAGGTGAGTCTAACAACATTGAATTGCAAGGTTCAGTCCATGCAGTCCCTCTGCAAAGAGAGGGAGCAGGAGCACTGTGACAGGGAGTGCCAGAAAGCTGTCAGCTCAGGTCCACCTGGGAAGCAGGCAGAGCAGAGGCTGCAGAGAAAGCCTACATATGCCATTTGTATTTTCCATTGGGAAAAACTAGCAGTGATGTTCCAGTGTAAATGTAAACAAGAAGCATTACTGCTGGGAGGAGCAGCATGGGGCAGAAAGGGCAACAGAAATTGAGGCTCTGAGAACGGATCACATTTCCCACCCTGCATGGTGCACTAGGGGCTGCCTGCGTACCTGCCTGCCTGCCAACATCTAGCAAAGTCAGACACAGGGGGACACCAGGCCCAGAGTTGCCCTAAAGAAAACAGAGCTGTGCTGGGGAGAGCAGGACAGACACTGTCCAATCTGAGAGGTGATGCAGATTGATGCTGGAATTCATAGGTTAAAAAAGCTTGGCTGAACATAATGACTTTTTTCTTCCTGTATCCTAGTATTGTTGTTTATTTTTTGTTGCATCCCATCTCTCCCAGAGAATTAGTAGCAATTTCAGGGAAGGTCTGAAGCTCTGTTCTGCACTGCTGCGACAAGGCAGCTCCGAGCAGGGCGCACACCAGAAGCACTCTGTTGTGCTCAAGTGGCGATCTGCAGGCAATGCAAACTAAACCACCAACCCAGGGCAAGCTGTAAACAAGGAAACCGTAACCTGTCTGAAACACTGCAAGAGTAAAAGTAATTATCTGTCCCTCTTCCTTCTCACCGTAAGCTCAAATCTGCCTTAGTACAGCCTCTGTACACAGCAATGTCCAATAGAAAACTGATACCCTGTGTGGCAATGTTTCCTCTTTACTGAGGAACAGAAAATACCAGTGACAATTTTGTGGTGTCTGCTGGACTTACCCCTGGTAAGCGTTGTATAATAAGGTGTCAATTTAATTAACTGTGACTTTATAAACTCAAGTGACGCTTACTGTTTGCCTTTCAAAGCCTGTCTCTTCTCATCAGAAGAGTTATTCTGTCCTACTAATCCCAAAGATGGAGTTGATAAAATAAACTCTGCTCTTCTTAATATCTCCATGGCACTGCCCCAAAAAGACTAGATCAGCCCTGGTAAAAAAAATATTCTTGCTTTAAATCAATGATATTTGCCTCCTTTGGGTAAGAAGGAGTTACTCAGTTTAAGACCCCTTCCTTGCACACATTACCACAACTGACCACTTTATATTTTCAGTTTACTAATCCATCATACTGGGACTTGTTGACTTAATCATTGAATTCTGCTCTCCCTTCCAGTTTCTTTCTTGTTTTATTCAGTCATACACTAGTTTTGTGATGCAAAAGTGTGCATGTGTCCATGCAAGTCAGGGAGTGACTCCATTTCCATTTTACTACATCTTGTTCTGTGCTGCCATTTAGATGTTTCCCTCCACCCGAATTCTCAGTACACTTACTCTTACAGAGAGCATATATGTCGGTTGACGTCAGACAGACATGACATAACATATACCTGCTTGTGTACCCCACCCCCTGCATGCCCACCTTGCCAATTCTAGATGTCCATCATTAATGGTATCGCCTTACTGAGAACATCAACCTCTGTGACAGCAGACACTGAAGCGGGTGCCCACTGCCCCTCCACACCCCTCACTCTCTTCCCTTCTCTGGCTGTTCTTATGTCTCCTGTTTCTTTACATGACATGTGCCAGGGTCCCCACTTTTTATTGTATGATTTTATATACAACAGAGTTTATCTGTCCAGCAAAGTTCTTCCTTAGCATTGCAGGATTTATTAATTCCTCCAGAAAGCTGAAATCACTTTCACAGCTTTACTTTATTGCTCAGTTTTTCCTGTATTAGAAACCAAATTATTATGCTTTCTTTCAAACCTCTTTCAATCACTGTTTAAAAACTGTCATGAAAAAAATCCCTATTGACACTTCAAAAAAGAAATACTCTTTTTGAAATGCCTTTTCATGCCAAAAGAAGCAGAAAGCAAACTAAGATTCATTTGTCTACATGAACAATCCTATTTAGGCTAGCATGAAAATGAAGATGAAGTTATATATGTCTCCGATGCTTTTAAAATGCATGACAACAGATTTTTTTGCCGTGAGAGGTAACTGTGTATAAATGTTAAATGTTTTGTGTACATATCTATAAATAGTTTATATTATAGTTATATAGCTATATATACATATTTAAAAAACCTTGCACTTACCTTTGAGAAGTAGCATTTATCCCAGGTTCGGTAAAATAGTGTCAGACAGGCACTTAGACCTTCTTTCTATAGCATGCATCCTTTTTCCAAAAGAAGATACAATCAGAAAAATCCTGGTTGATCTCTAGCAAACCAAAATGCAGACTAGATCGAGGCATTTGTCAGATGCAGCCTGATCCAGTAAAGTCCAAGTGTGGGAATTCCTGAGATTCCTTTTTTAGTAATATCCAAAGCACAAAAAGAGAAAGAAAAAAAAAAAAAAGAAGAAGAAGAAAAAAAAGTGAATAACTTGCTCTTTTCTTGTTTGTTTTAAAAACCCCAGTCTTGAAGGACTAAGCAGCCTGCAGGCTTTTCAAGCATTCAGATCCTAGTGCATCCCAAGGTAGCACATGCATTTTGGTACTGCAAATCTTCAAGTTCATACTGGCAAGCCCAGCTTCTGTGTATGTGTGTGTGTGTTGGGAAGGGGGGTCGAGTTGTATCGTTGAGGGGAGAAGAGGAGATACAGGGAGATACACACACACACGCACTCACGCAGAAATGGAAAAAGGAAAAACAGCAAACTGGAGTGATCTCACCAAGTGCTCTAGATGGCAGAGCCTGCACGGCTTGTAAGACAAGCAATGTGCACACACCAAAAAAAAAAAAAAA
>VZRW01012109.1:164237-230476 GCA_013398125.1 Aegotheles bennettii
AAAAGAGGGAGAGAGAGAAAAACCCGAGAGAACTAGCAGGCAGCTTCAGGAATTTCTTCTTACCTCTTCTGGAGATGCAATATACAGCAAGTGCTTTGTGCTGCATAGAAATCCGTGCAGGCAAGACTCAGTCAGACCTCGCACTTCTGAAATAAATATGTAGCATAGGAAAGGGAAGAAAATCAGAAGTCAGAGGAAAGACGGGTACGAAAAGAAGCTATTAAGCAAGTAAGAGTGTCAGGGAGGGGGCTTAAGTGTGTGGGAGGCAAATAGTTGGTACGGGAAGAGACATCTAAACTCCTGGTCCTAATGCAGATTGGCTCTGTAATTATGTGGCAAAGCACTGCTTTCTAAGTCATTGCATAATAATAGAAACCTAAGCTGTGTAGACACAGCCTGACATGCTAAATCCTCAGGAGCTACACTCGATGTTTATCAGTAGAAAGCATGTCTGTTCTCTGGGGGTGGTGGAAGTTGAGGGAAAAGAAAAGGAGAGAGAAATTTTACTGCAAAATGCACAAGCTGCAGCTGCAAAGAGATCTCAGGTGGTGCCAATGCCTGAAATGTTATAGTGGAAGTTATATATATCTGTATCTATATAGGGAGAGATAGATAAATACAATAACACTGTCAGCTCCATTCATGCTATTCAATACTAGAAGAATTTTCCCTTGCTATAGCTTAGAAACTTGAATGAAAAGAAGAGAAGAACGTGTACAAAGTTTTTTGTGTTAAATATTATTATTTCTAATGCTGGTGGCAAGAAGTAACTCCCTTTGGACTGATTGGTTTTGGAAGATTTAAATAAAACTTGAATTAAGATAAAAGAACTCAGGAGGATTGATCAGCCTTTCCCATTTACTGGCAGGTCCCTCTCTTCTGCCCTCCAGACAGAGACACACATTTTCTTCTGTTTCTCTAGACAGAGCCAGGGAAAGATGAACACTGACTAAATAGGAGTAGGCAAAACCCCAGCTCATCAAACTAGCACACACCAGTATCAGCAGTACACCAACACACAGAACAACTTATAATGCGCATGGAAGGAATCAGAAACAAAGAAAGAAATTAGATTTTGCAGTGGGAATTTACCTGGAAATTGTGACCCTGGCTCACATTTATAGTCCAACTAGTCCAGTATTCTGCCTCTGGACAGTGATCAGTACTACACACTTCCTAATCTGAATCTGAATGAATTTGTGCACCCTGGCCTAGTCAGCCAGGGCTATCCTTGTCACAGGCAAAGCTTCTCCTTAATCCTTCTTCTTTAAAGATTAGGTAATGCACTGAAGCATGAGCAGGGGAACAGGCTGCCTCTGCACATCCAGATTAAACATCTAAGGTCTGATTCTGAGGTCCTTTGTAGCTGACATAAAGTATATCTCTTTTTAGACAACCTAGATCTAACGAGTAAGATCGTCTGATGCTTTGTAAACATCCCAGTGTAAAAGAAGGGCATGGGTTCAGAAAGAGCTGTAGTATTTCAGTTTAGAGAGTGAGAAGTGCATTTTTATATAGCCTAATCTAGCCTAGTTACTCTCCTCATTTACTTCTTACTCTTGGTGGGAGCCATTCAGCGCAGGTAGGAGAACTAGATCGCTCAGCTAATATGTAGGTATCAGATTTGGCCTCTAGAAAGTCAAACCAGACTGAACTGAAAACTTTGAACCTATTTTTGAAAATGACTGCATGGAGCAACACATAATTCTTTTGGAGGGGCTCATGAAAGATTCTTCTGCAAACTTCAGATCTTTTGATGCCACCAGTCTCACTGCTTTGATCTATGCCTGCTGTGTTCCTGGGTGACTCTGTACCCCCAAGATGGAGACTACAGATAGTGCACATAAGGGAGTTAGGCTGTGCTAAAACAGAGGAGGAAAAGCTGTGGATAGAACAGTTGCCTATTTTGCAGTATATCCAGCTTTCCTCAGCTTTATGTAAAACAGTGTCGAAGGGCTCTTCTTGGGAGGAAGGCCAAGAGTTACAACAGTCAGTAACCTTACTGGGCACAGAAATAAATGGCCTGGTCAAGGAAAGAGTTCAGAAGCTAGTAATTGTTGAAATAAGCATTAAGAATCTTAAAAAATTACTTCATTTACTGGATGACTAAAACATGAATTTAGGAAGCTAACTTTTAACATAGCTCCTGGGAATCATGGGCCAAACGTTGGCTAGAAAACCAAATTGAATCTTGAATCGCGTCAATGCCTTATAAAATAAATGTCAGTTCATCGAAGACAGAGAAGACATCTCTTAATGACATCTGGAATTAATAATAGACTCTGGGACTAGCTATTCAGAGTCTGATTTGAAAGCAAATTGTTGCTTGCAATGTCAGAAATCAATGAACTCCATCAATGCACTCCAAAAATCTTCCAAAAATCTTTCACCAGCTATAGTTAGTTGTGACAGTGCCAATTCCCAAGGAAAAACCAAAGATGATACAACCCTGGCAAAAAGTCACCCAAAAAAGATTTTCATAAGACTGTGTTGTGATGAGTTCCCACTGTGCTAAGCTAGTGTGCTTTCTATGGGGTTCTCCCCATAATTTCTCTGTGCTAACCACCACTGATATGTATAGCTTCTCAGAGAATCAACCTCTTTCCTTGGTCATTCTATCAGGAAGAGAGCTATCATTTTCATTCCTCTCTTTTGCTCAGGCCTCCCCTCTCTCCAATCCTGCCTTAGTTCACAGTCGGCCAACATGGCTGCTTTAGCTACCTCTGCTCTCATTTCCACCTCCAGGGAAATCCCATTACCATCCAAAGTGCCACAGACGAAATCTTGCTCCACCTAGGTAGTGATCATCTCATGGGCCCACAACACTTTCCACTGGAAAGAACTGTTAAGGTTCAAAGTCCTGTCCATGACTTAGATCTAGAAAATACATGAGATCACAACAGCAGATGACTATCTCCATGGTCACTGAACATTTAAAACTGTTACATTGTTGAGCAGCTGAATCTTGCAGTGATGCAGCAATACCAGTGCTCTAACAGAGTGCATAATTTCTATATGAAGAAATCTCATAAGACCTCATAACCAAATTCGTACACGTTTCCTTATACATTGGCAATCACATGAAAGACTTAGCTTGACACAGAAATTTTGTAATGCAGATGTTCTCCTTTGATGTACAGTGCCAAGAAAAATACCCAAACCCAAGAAAAGATTAAAGTTGGATAGCAGAGCAAGACAAAAAGAAATTGAGATGCTTTTGCAACCTGCAGGACAATTTTACCTGCCACAAACATTATTCTCTGTTCTTCATCTAGCAGACAACATACTGAAGCCTTCGGCCATCTGATTGACAATACAATTTAGCATGTACATGTAGACAACAGCAATTCCCATTTCCTGGCCACCCCTTTCCAAATTGAAGTAGTCAGTACTGGTCCACATGACTGTTTAATCAATGGCTGCCAATCAGTTACACTGATAAAAGAACAGTTTAAGAAACATTTGGTCTGTGGCCTTACTGAAGAAAGCAATTATCAGGAGTTGAACCCACTAACTTTTAAACACTAGAGATCTGGGAAAAAATGTATATTTCTTGGGTGCTGTTCAGCTTAGCACTTTACAAAATCATTGAATGGCTGTTTACACATGTATATGCCAGTACAAAATAGCCTTCTCAGATCCTGCACCCCCACCCCCCTCTGTTTTTTAAAACAGCTCCAGCCAACGGACAAACTGAATATGCTTTCTTTCTTTTTCCTTCATGTTGTCATGGGGAAATACTATTCTTGAATTTCTAGACTTACTTAGAGGTCCAACACAGAGAAATGTTTTTTTCACAGTACAGTGGAAGAAAAAGGCTATTGTTGAGACAAAGGCAACACAGAAGCTCTCTTTTGCAATGCACTATTATAAAAAGCATAGACCAATATTGCCTAGGAAAGATGAAGATGAACTTCTGTAAAATACTTCAACAACTCCACAACAATCTTTCATTGTCGATCTTGTATCTGAATGCAGAAGGGTTTCCAAACACCAGGAAACAGCTGTTTCAGGTCATAGAATCAATTATACATTCATAATCTACTCCATTCTAAGCATTCATCTCTGCTGGACCAACCAGGATACTTATGCTGACCTTAAGAGGATCCACTGTAACTTTGTAGATGCTCTGAAAGAAGGTCAGCATAATATTTTTATCCCAGGGTTATTATTCTTTCCAAGTTCTCCCTTTACAGGAAGGGAAATCCTTGTACTTCTATTTTGCATAATCACATGTCCAGCTCAGTGAGTGAAATTTAATGCCCTTTGATTGATAGGTTAAGACCAGAAGGGATCATTATGACCATCTCATTTGACCTCTGCATAACCTCAGTTGTAGAATTCCTCTCTGTGGTTCCTGCATCTGCATTCATACAATTGGCTGATAAAGAAAATATCTGTTATAAAGACAGTCTGTTGATTTGAAGATTTCAAGTGATGAAACATTCATTTCTAACTCTCTTCTGTGAGTCTGTCCAATCTTTAATTGCTTTCATTGTGAAAAAAAGTCTACACCTCATTTTGTTAGTCAGAAGATTCTGGTATTTTATCAAAAGCCCAAAGTGATAATTCTTAATTATAGCTGGATATCTCCTGATCAGAAAACTCAAAATGAAGAATAGCAGAAATTTCTCCCAGATAAGTGGATTTGTTTCACTGGGAGCTAAAGAGTGCTATTTGAGACCAGTGCAATCTATTTACTCAACAAACAAATAAACAAACAAACAAACTTCTTTTTTAATGGCCATCTGTTCCAGCACAGCGTTCATCAGAATAAAGAGACTGCCTTGGCAGCGTTTTCCCAGTTCTGGTAATTTGATGAAAAGTACAGCATTAGCTTCCACAGTACACCTGGAGGCAGCAATACTCTGCTGCCTGCCCACCAGGAAGCAAGACCTCATCCTGGTGGGTTTGCAACCTCTGGCTTTGACTCTGTGCACAGAACATTCCCAGACATCACGGAAATCCAGAGGGGCAGCAGATGCTTCACATGCAGTCAGTGAAATAAAGGCATGGCACAAGAGGAGTGCAGATAAGAGTATTCAATATATATTTTGACCCTTGCCACATGGAATAAGGGACATTAATGGTTTTTTACTATTGAAAAAGAATATGTGGACTTGTCATGCAACAGGAGGTCCCCATTAGGAGAGGATGCTGTTACGCTGTGGTCCTCTGCTCAATTCCACAGACAACAGGAGTAGTGTAAGGGAGGTGAGGCTCTCTGCTGCCCTGGCTGGTGCTGCAGCGACTCCCCTACCAATCCCACATTTGTACCAGTGGAACCATCTGTCTGGATGCTCTGTTACATGATACAGATCTTGGTTTGCTTTCTAATTGTAACTTGAAAAACTGTTTGGAGGAAAAAGAGAAGATTGATGGAGGTTTTACAACTTCTAAGGAGCAAGGAATCATGAGAGATTGGGGGCAAGTAGCCCTTAGACAGGATTTGTCAACCAGGGATAATGTGAAACCAGTCTTACTCTAATCATGTGAGAAAACAAGTAATCTAACATACAAGGAGCAAGAGCCGATATCTAGGACAAGGTTGGCTGCTTAAGCTCTTTATGAACCATCCAGAAGCTTTCAAGTTTGCATGTCTCAGCCATGAAAAGGAATGGTTGCAGTTTCGTATCTAAATTAATAAAAGTACATGGGGGAGGCGAGAATCTTTTGGCCAGACCCTTGTTTTGTATCAAAGCTACAGCTATCACCATAAATAAAGTCAATATTTGCTAACAGTTGCCACATTATAGCCTGAAGGTGGCAAAATAATGAATCCATCAATAATCTCAATAATCTGCAGTGTAAATTGTGGGAAGAAAGGACCATTCTGCTCAGTCACAAAGCACTTAGAAAGCTTCTGTGGTCACAATTATCTGCAAGCTATTAGGCTTGCCAAGAATGGGGGCAGACACTTAGCAGGAAGAATCCCAGACCTCTGAAAAGAGTTAAGATTGTGTCACAGGGTTCGCAGTATGTAGAGCAAAGGAAACAATACAAGATGATAGTTTTCTTAGTGAAGCTTAAGCATGATGTAATAAAAGGGGTTTTGTCTTCCTAAAACAATTTTTATATGAATTCTACAAACTATTTTGGGTGGAAAAGAAGAAAAGCAGTAATAAGAAATGTAGCAAACCCACAAACTAAGCGGCATGAAATTGGTATTGGACTTGGAGCCTGAGGAATATGGGAAGTTAGATGCAGAAGAAATGGGAAACAGAAAGGGAGTGAAAGACTCAGAGACAATGCCTCCCCCTAGAAGGCAGTGTATGACTTCTGCCTGCTAGGTTGAGCCCTAGCTCAAGGTGAAGATGGGCTTCTTACTGCTCCCTCTTCCTGGGATTCATGTCAATAAAATGGATGCATGTAGGAAGGAGGGCTCACCTGAGACCTTGGAAGAGTCTGCAGGACTGAGGTTCCTGCTCCCATTCATAACCCAGGTGGGTACACAAGTGATTTGAATTCCGCTCTCAGCCTCTGTTCCTGTATGCTTTCATCAGAGGAAAAGAAAGGAGAAAATTAGTCCATATCTTCTTACTTCTTATTTACTCCATTTTTTCTGACTTACTTACCTCTTAAGAAATGTTAAAAGATAAAATGGCAGCTGTCTTAAAAACATCAGTGAATGCAAGACCCAAGTCAAAGTACCCAAAGTAAATAAATTTAGGCTGTGATCAGAAAGAGGCACAACAAAAACTACTTGAATGTGAGGAGCAATAGGGGACACAGAGTAACTTCTGAAGTTTTGGGTTATCTCGAGTATAGTATGAAGACAAGATAATGTTTTAAGAATAACCCTACTACATAATATTTTGAGATGGTTTTTACTGTTGTCTTCACTCTCACCTTTTGAAAGCAAGTGGGACCTGAGGTGTCCAGGGCATCTCAGCATGTCTTGGCTCTGCTGCTATTCTGCTCAGAGATTCTGGAGAAGACAGAGCATATAAGCAGTAAGTACACATAGAGGAAAATTTTGTCATGTATTAAAAACGTGATCATTTATTACAATGCATGTGTGACCCAGCTCAATATTTTACCACCCAGTGTAAAAACTTAGGGAATTCAATTTTTATGTAAGTTTGCTCTATGGAGTTTGGACAATCTTTGAAAGAGTTGCTGCTTCTCTTCTCCAGCCTTTTCAATCATCTCTTATGTTCATAAAGACAACACATGGAAGACAGTCTGTACTTCCTAGAGCATCACAGTGAGTAAGACTAATTATGCTTCTGTATTTCCTTAAAAAATGTTTAATATTCATAGCTATGTCAAAGTAAATTAGTTTCTTGTGCTGCTATTCTTTTCAGCTCATTGGGTCCTCCTCTGATGATACCTGTCCTGCTACTATGTGATCTACCTCTGGAGACTTCAGTTTTGTCTAATGTTGTTCAATGCAAGCTAAGTTTCAGATCAGAAGAAAGAAAAAAATACAGTCTTCAGAAGGACTTGATTACTGATCAACTGCTGTGTCTTTATCACAGCTGTATTATAGGAGAGGTGGAAAACACCTTTGTGGCGGCATAGGAAAGACATACAGTAAGGCTTGGAAGCTGGTGTACTACAGAGCAAATAATTACTTTCTAGAAGTTAAAAGGAAATTATTCTGAAAGAGCTACAGAAATCTCTAAGAAACCAGGCACATAAATGTACAAACCAGAAAGAGCAATTCTTCCTTTCTTTTTAACAACTGGCCCTTTTCCTGTACATAGGATCGTATATGAGGTCACCAGAGCAGAAGCCTGAAATATTTTTGCATTTCTCTTGTACCTGGAAATCATTTGCTCTGTAATTGGGCATAAAATGGGATATTTAGAACATATTGAATATTATTGTACAGCTAGATGAAAAAACTGCTGAGAATAATTGTTTTCACAAGAATTAAGCAGCTGAAAATATTAAAGGTAGAGGATATTGGGATTGCAAGAATTGCTGGGCATTATAGGATGAAATTTAGTCAAGTGAAAAAGCCTTGATAAGTGTAAGAAAATGTGAAATTATACAACATTTATATACATACACAGAGATGCACACAAAGTCTGTGGTAGCTGGAGTGCTGTCTCAGAGACTTCGGGGTCCTTCAGAGGCTACAATATTCCATAGATGACCAGCTACATTCAAAACAGAGCCTTCCATGTCATCAGGGCTTATAAACTCGATGAGGAGTTGGACAGACATATTAATGAGGAAGAGAATTGGGCCCTTTGATCATCATTTATGTTCAAGTAGTCTCCCTGGCAGCAGAGAGCCTGCAGAGCAGAGGGATGGCTGATGACCCAAGACCCCACGGGGGGCCTACTCCAGTAATCCCTGGACTGCCCATTAAATTAAAAGGTGCTGAATCAGGCCCCTAGTTAAGCACACTTCACACAGAGCGTATCTTTAGACTACATCTCTGTCACTACACTTTGTACTGCTTTAACTTAAATGGAAGCTGTTTTTCCTGTCTAGGAGTTGGCTACAGAAGTACTTACACCTGCTGCAAACAGATACCTTCAAGCTGACACCATCCTGCTTTACAAAGGGAGGAGGATGAGTGCTGAATATACCCCAAAACATTCCTGCCTCTAGATCTCACATCTGTTCCTGTGATACTGCGGTGTAGGAGGAGATGGTGTTGCAGGAAGGCAAGGGTACAAACGCCCTGATGCTTTTACTCCTTCCATGCTGCAGAACCGCTCTGCAACCCACCATAAGGGTTTAATTCCTGGTTTACAATAGAGCAAAAGGGGGAAATAGAGGCACAGTGTGATCTCCCAGGATTCCTGGGAAAAGAAGAGGAATCTGGCACACAAAATGAACATTAAAAAAAATGAAAGGGGGCAGTGATAGAGCCTAACTAACCAAATGGGGAAACAGAACCAGGACAAAATGTATATGGGTGGAACAGGAAAGTGGACCATGACCAGGAATATCACAAAGTGTTTTGAGATTTGCATGTGTATAAGAACAGAGAATTTGATTGATGAAAGGGAAATCTAGAGCAGTGGAGAAAACAAAGGTAAGAAAAGAAGATGTGGGAACCCAAAAAGGGAATTGGTGGAGGAGCCCAAAAGGGACAGAAGGCATTTACAGTTGTCTTCTCCCTTTCTGTTCTGGGCAGAAACATAAATATGGGCTTATGGCTTTAACATCACCAGGCAAGACAAATCATTTTGTGAGGCAACAGTGAAGTGTGAGAATATTTTTGAATGTTTTCCCACCATCTTGTACTAGTGAATTAACATGAGCGCCTTGAACCTGAGGTGGATGCTTCTAAACAAATAAACTTAACAAGAACTCCCTGCTCCACAGCAGTGAACTAAAGATAATCCTTGCAATTGTAAAAGCTGTGAAACTGAAATGTTAATTTCTTTCGGGCCAAAGGTTTCAAAACAAACAGCCTCTTTAGTTAGAGGATTGTATTTTATAGAATACAGAACAATTTTCCCTACAAAAATAATAAAATTAAAAGCCTTCCCTTGGTAATAAAGCCATAATGTTTCCTGAATGTCGGATGAGAATGCATTTGGGGAAGCCTGATGTGCAACCAAACACCCAATTATTTCTATTTTCACATGATATGTGGAAGTGTTTTTCTTTACATATGCAGGCATAAGAGAGGGGCATTTATATATTTACACGTTTCAGTTTTGGCAACAGGTTCCTTTTGATAAAACGCATTATTGCTTAGAGAGAGCACAGAAGAGTGTAAATAGACATTAATGAGCAGAGAGGCAGCGTCCAGCATGGGGACCCGGGGTGCAGTCCTTCCTTCCCCGCTCCAGTATTTGTTTGGGTGCTTTGTGGTGGCTCCAGGACCAGTTCCCATCACTGGCTGCACAACAGTACGATGCACAGGCAGACATTGAAAAGCAGCTGTGTCACTCTCAAGTAGCCTCTCTGGCTAGGAACAAGGTCTACTCATTTACACAAGGACCATGACTCAGCCACAGGTGGCATCCATAAAGGTATCAGCCAGAGAACAAAGCTACACTGTGACTGAGCATAAAATATGGTCACAGAACATGAAACTCAATTTCAGTTTTACATGATTAAGACTTCCATTCAATTCTTGGACTATGCAGTCACTCATAATTAGAAATTCAGATGTTGGTGCAGGCATTTACCCTTATGCATCCACAGTGCATTTGGAGTCTTGCCGAGAGAGGCCAAGAGTGAAATTATTTCACAGAAAACTGAACACCCTTCTTCCTGGATAAAGGGGACACCCGTACAAAGATGATGAATTAGGTATCTAACTGCCACTGCTGCCAGTAACAGCTAGATGCCAAACCTGCTAGATCCAGGCAAGAGAGCCCACTAAGCACTCATCTGCACTGTCAGGTATGGAAATGTCCATAGAAATTTGATCTGAGTTGTCAAGCCATTGACATTTCATGGGCCAAAGCCCTTCAAATCACAGAAATGTAATGCACCTTCCTCAGTCAATTTTAGATCAGACCTTACTGAACACATAAACCTGGTCATAAACTTTGTTCTTTCCTTCTATCTGAGGTATGTATTTTAATAATTTAATCAATTAGGCACTTTCACTGCTAAGTACATTCTTTTTATGCAGCAGGACAGTACTCCTTGTGCTGGTAACCAACCAGTTCAGGGGACCAGGCTATTTGCTGGGAATCTCATTTGTCTATAGTCACGCAGAGTGTAGCTTTCCTCAGGTGCAGTACAAGGGCTGAGACAGTTAACTACCATGCTAACCCAGACAGAGATGTAAGCAGCTTTCCAGAAAAAGAAACAGCTGTGCTCTCTACCTCTACCCAAGTTATTTATTTAAAATGAGTTGGTATCTTTCTCCTTCTGGTTTAGAGCCCAAAGGAGAGAGAGTCCTAATCTAGAATTCAAGCCTAAACCCTAACTCATTTACCTCTTTTAAACCCTGATGTGAAATCTGTGGTTTTGTCAGATTAGGTTTTTAAAATTGTGCAAGTAAGACCAAGCTCTGAGGCAAGTAAGAATGAGCTTAATATGCAGAGTCCCTCAGAAAGTAGTTTTCCTTATGTCCATCCAGAGAGGATAAACCCATCAGGGGTAAAAATACTTCAGAGGCTTAGGCTCTTCTCAAGGGTACTTAGGCTGTCTGAACCTGAAATTTGACTGAAAATTCAAAGTAGCCTTATTTTTGTCCTAAAAAGAGTTTCATATTAAAAATAGTCCTCCTTTTAAAAAAAATGTTTCTACTGATTTTCATATGAAAGTTATCAGTTTGGTATATATTTCCAACCATACTACTGTTTTCTCAAGATGGATTAGGTCACAATGTGTATAAAAGCAATACCGTGAAAATTAAATTGACCAAATTAAATCTCATTGAACTGTGCAATTACCAGTTCTAGTTCAGTGCTATATCTAAAAAGCTAAATCAAACCTCAAAGTAGCACTGAAAAAAAGTCAAGATCCTAAGTGTACTGAAGTTTATCTCAAACACATGGCAGCTGTGCCATGTTTCCTACTGAGTACTTACTTCTTTTTGCAGACATACAAACTACTACCTCTGATGGTAGCAAAGAAAACTAATTGTACAAATTATTTAAGAAAACCAGAAGTCCATGTGTTTATTTCAGGTTCAGAGCATGAATGAGGGAAGTTCCTTTTCTGGGAAGTAATTAGCTAAAATTGAGGTCAAAGACAACCTGTAGAAACAGCATTTTATTAAGCATTGTCAAACGAATGGGGTGAAAAAACTTCTAAAAGACCAATAACCACATAATGATTAAGGTTCAAGCTCATCTCTTCTGCTATTAGCTCCAGCTATGGCCTGAGTTCCTGATCATGCTATGAATATATATAAATCTTGTCATTTTTTTGTGCTCTCTAGAGGCTGACTGAAGTTTCAGTGAAGATCTGTGACAGAGGTAAATTTGAGAAGGCTTCATTTTTATAGAAAAAAAGATATAATACATATGTAACCTTTAAAAACCTTTAACAAGTCCTTCTCCATGTTATTCCTTAAGAGCTCGATGCACATTACACAACATCTGCACTAAGAGCATTATTACGTAAAATTGTTGTCAAAGGTATTTTAAAGAAAAGACGGCAATTTGGAGGCATATAAGATGGCAGCTGAATTTGCTGTTTATATTAGAGAAGATGGTCCCAAAGGGAAGATAAAGTCAGCTGAAGGTTGGATGTCCAGAATACAGAGTCAAGTTGTCAAATTCAGGAGGCTGCTGCAAGTCAAAATTTCCTAAAGAACCCTACACAAGGTCTTTATCAAAGTCACAAAAGGTGACATTGTTCAGTTCACATTCCTCTGAAAGCTGTTGTTGCTTCTCACCTCAGTTGTCCAGCATCTGCTCTTTGATGCAGTAGATGTGTAAAACCTGATATGGTAAATACCTGTAGGTTATGCATGCAGCCTATGTGCCATGCCCTCTATGCAGCTTCTGGAAGGGAAACTATTTCTGCTCTGTCACTGAACCAACCTGAGAACATATACAAAAATGTCTCAAACAGCCCTAAAAGAGATGCAAAAAAGTGATAGTAAAGGTTTCATGGTCTCCACCACATGGTTTCTTGCTTTTATCAAGAAGTGAGCTACAGACCCCAGTAAAGTCACTGTGGTAGTGAAAGTTCTGTGAAACTTTGCGGGTGTTCACTGTGTGGTAAGTGACTTCTCCTTGCTCCTGTTCGTTTCGTGAAATAAACTGCACATATACTTGGGCGGGGAAGGATAGGGAGGCCAGAGCAAAGGTACATCCTTTGCCTGTGGAGATAATTACAAGGAGCTTAATAAATCTGTTGTCATTCCCAATGTACCTCTATTACATTGATAGAAAAATATGCACTCTCTTTCCCTATTGCCAAGAATTGTGCAGTAGATGAAGTGCCTGTTCTATACGTAGAAGTAACTAAAAGTGCTAATCAGAAAGATGCTGTTACCACCAGTCTAACTTCAGGTCAGAGGAAATAAAAAATATTCACAGCATGACTTTAGTTCACCTCTTCCCTCCCTTGAAGAACAGATGTGCTGTAATAAACCAGAGCTTAAATTTTAATTAACTGAATGTTGCCTACATCCCACAGAAAGGGCACAGGCACACTTTATAACTTATACCAGGGTGTATTCTGGAGTTTTGGCAGTGGTTTTTCTCATATTGTTTGCTTTGCTCTCATGGATGGAAAGGTGTGGTCCCTCTTGCAGCCAGCTCAGCGCTGCATGGTGCCATGAACCCAGAAATGCTGCTGGGGCACAGAGCCCAGGCTGGGCTGTGAAGGGGTCAGGACTGCCCATGCTAATAAACCTTTCTTCTACCACTGCAAATTTAATTGGAAAGAATATACTCAAACCTCTCTTCAGAGTTCCCAAAGGTGCCGGTGGGGCTCAGCAACCCTTATCGCACTGTTCGTGCTGTTATTAACAGTGCAGGACCTTATAGCACCAGGAAGCTGGGAGCCCTCTGCCAAGGGGTGTCTGTGCTCATGGTACAAGACACCAGCATGCCCCAAGACTAAAATTCCATGACTGGGCCTGCCTATGCTGCACTTTGATAAAGATCAGTGATGAACACAAAAGTGACATTCACACTTTTCCTTTCCTTTCCTTCCCCAAGCCTCACTTAACTTGGAGTTGGGAAGATTCATGGTGGATGAAACACCAGGATTCAGGACTTGGCTTTCTGTGGAAGGGCAAGAGGGGAGACAGCATCCTTCTCCAAAATGCACTGGTACCATGCAGGCAATGTAATGCATGATAGTCCACCCAAAGTATCAGGTCAAGTGCTCGACAATTTAAGTTTTAATTCACTTTAACAGTGACAAGGCTTCTCAGGATGAGAGATCAAAAGCTTTGTAAAATCAGGTTGTGTGAGTGTTTGGCTCAAGGCATCTGGGTAGCTTTAAATAGCTGCCTAGGACTGTAACCACCACTTAAAAAGTCCTGAGCTGAATTAAGATCAAGTTCAAGCTTGCTTCCATGAGCAGCCTCCAGAAATGGACTTCCCACTGTAAAGTGACAAACAGTGCCAGAGGTGCTCTGCTCTGGTTATAATATAACCTTCTATCTTGAAAAGGCTGGGGTTTGCTGTATGCAGCTTGATGTTTCAAAAATAAAAAACAATAACCCAAACCCTTACAGAGAAAACTGGCAATATAACACATTGACTTCATGTGCCTTTGTTGATATTTCCTCAAATTTTAAAAGACTTATAGTGGTAGAGCTGAAAAATCAAAAGAGAAAAAAACACAGAATCTGAATTACAAAAAGAAAAAAAAATATATTTTAAGAATAAGGGAAAATATCTTAAGGATAAAGACAGAGAAATATCTTAGGGAAAAGAAGCTTTATAGATATTACTCTTTCATCTTTCCAACCTATCTTTTCCCTCTCCCTGTTCTCCTCAGATAACTTAGCAGATTGGTCAATTAAATCCAACAGAAGGCCTTAGAAGTACAAATGCCACAAATACCAGTAGCTGGAAGGAAGAAACATCATTTTTGTCCTTGATAAGAACAAGTTCTGAAGTGCTATCTCCTATCACAGGAATGATATTAGCTGAAAGTTGCTCCTTTCCAAGCACGCAAGCCAAGTGAGCCCCACACATAGCACTGCCTTAGACAAGACTACTCAGGGAGCAAGCTATTTTTTTCTGCTTTCTGGAATATGATTGCGCATTAAAAAAAGATTCTGAGCAGGAAAAATAAATCTATGTATTGCAAAGATGGATGGATAAGCAGACAAAACCCATCTGTTCAAGATGCAGGACCCTTGCCAGAATTAGATATTTGACTTGAATCACCAAAACTCTGCTTCAGTTTGTGTGATGGCAAATAAGTGTGTTGAAACTTCTTGTACACAAGCCATGTGACTGCTGAGAGATCAAGGTGAATAGTGTGTAAAATATGATTTTATAACCCTAGCAAGTAAACACTGCAGAAATTAAACAATCATGAATTTGTAATGTGTTTTTTACCAATAGATCCATGTTTTCTTTAAACATTTAACTAGAACAAGTGCTAGGGGAAAGTTCTGAGAAAAACAAAGTACACCGTGAGGACTGGTATTCTGAGAACAAGTATTTCTCTGTTTCTTCTCAAAAGTCACGATGTTTGTCTAAATACTGGCCTTCTGACCAGCCACTCACAACTCAAAAGCATTTCAGTAGTCTGAAGGAGACAGAGGAAACAAGGTGTCTGTAACCCATCTGCAGTAGAAGTGGGATTATTCTTGGAGAAACAGAGCTGGTACCACTCCACAGAAGTCACAGCAGACATGGATACTGAATCTCAGGTTGTCCCTCTTCTGTCTTTATGTTATTTATGAAGCATACATGAGAACTGTTGGCCTGTTTGGATTTCAGCATCAAGAATAGATTCCATCTGCAAGTTGTCAAGAAAAATCATAACCTTAGAAGTTGAACACAACATTATTGGTCTTTAATATTCAAAAGGTCATCATGGAAGTTGAACACTGGTCTCAGCCATCCCTCTCTTTCACAGGGCACTTATATGAGAATCACAGAATCAAGTAGTTTGAAAAAGACCTTCAAGGTCCTCACGTCCAAATGTTTCTCCAGAACTGACAAGTCTGTCACTAAACTATGTCACTAAGGGCCTCATCTACATGTTTTTTGAACACTTCCAGGGACAGTGACTCCACCACCTCCCTGGGAAGCCTGTTACAATGGCTGATGACCCTTTCAGTGAAGAAATTTTTCTTAACATCCAGTCTAAACTTCCTCTGGCACAGCTTGAGGAGGTTTCCTCTTGTTATTGCCCTTTAATGCAGTCTGCAGCCTATGTACTACAGAGGAAACCAACACATCAGCTATGGACCCTACAGTTCAAAGTCTGTCAAGGACAAACAAATAAATAAAGCCATTTCCTTCATCAAAGAAAATGATTGTTATGACCCAAGACATGAAGTAATATACATTGACATAAATCTTTGTGAATTGGGACAATATTGTAAGCTATTTGCTGTCTTAGATATAACAATGCTCTTTTCCCCACAAGCCCAGGACTTACTAAAGTTCTTCAGCAACAAGGAGATCTGATGATGCTTCATGGAATGACAGTCTAATGGGGAATCAGGTCACACAGATACAGAGTGAGGCTGTGGAGAGTCTGGTACTACCATGTCCACGGGGCACTTCAACAGTACAGCATTACTCAGTTCAGCAGCAAACTGTCATAAGCAGTAAATTATTCAAGTCATGAGGCTTGAACAACAAGATAATTAAGAAAAATGATTGAGACAGTCAGTAAAAGAGCAATAACTTATTTTGTTTGTCTTAATACATATGTGTATGGGAGGATCTATCTCTGGGTAGGGGTGTTATTTACAGAGTCTGGTAAGGGCCCTATTTCCAGCCCCTTCCTGCCTGACATGTGCAAAGGAACTTTACCTTGTACACTTTGTGCTGCAAAGCCTGATATATAAACCTGGCAAGTAACCTGCGTTCTGTTAAGCAAATTTGATTATTTAGCCTACAGTTGAGAAGATTTCTATGTAAAAACTGTTTTTTCTTTAGCTTTTATGCAGTGGCTTTAGTTGGAATTTATGTCTTTCTGTCAGCAGTCATTAATTTCTTGCAGTTACAGTTAATACCTGATGTTATTCTGCCCCCTTTATGTTAGTGTCTGACCTTTACTTATTCCATTCATAACCAAGTTGGTTTTTGTGCCGCTTGGACAACAGTCAATTTAGAGGAACATTAAATCAAGCAAATTATTAACACATAAATAACAAGACTTTAAAACATGAATGTGAAAATAAAAGTGAGACAGAATTCTTTCATAAACTCCAAAGTGGAGGGAAAATAGAGCAGGTGCCTGAATATGAGGAGACTTCTGCAAGGGTCTTGGAGTTCCCCAGCTGCAGTTTCATTGTCTTGGTATAATGGAAGGTTAGGTCATGAATACCTGATTAACCACCTTATTTTAGTGCATTACTACCATCTTTAAAAGTCCTTTCTTATGTGGATCTTCACATGGGAACATTATGTATTCAAGGAGATGTGTATCTATTTCAGTTTTTCTGAGCCATTCCTTTAGGGGAAGGGCAGGTTATTTTCTTACACTGATGATGCAGAAGCCACAAAGCACTGGAAGAAAGGTTTTCCCACCTTAAGATCAATGGCCAGCCCAATAAGTTCGCTAAATAGTGAGAAACCTTTAAAAGAAATTGTATGCAGGGAATTGTCAAGATAATTAATATACAATTTGATTTAAAAAAATTAAAAAATCTGCTGTCATTCAGCTCCAGCTGTTCTAAATAACTTCTCCAAACAAAAAAATTTGTAATGCACATTCAAAACCTTTAGAGAAGCCCGTACCAAGAAAGATGAACTTTTTAGAAACTTTGAAATAATCTTCCTCACTAAGGAAATGGTGCTGGGTAAGGAAAAGTTTTGGCGTAATTAACTGGAGTGTGAGATATGTACTGCGGGGCTATTTTGGGGTAGTTCAGATGAAAATAAGGTGAACTCAGAGAAAACAGAATGCTGAAAATGATGTGAGGTGGCAAAAATTTCAACACCCAAGAATTATATGAAAAGAGATTCAAGAAGCTTGGAATGGGAAAAAGGAGATAAAAGTCCACTAAGATGGAAAACAATATGTCAAGAGATGGAATTGTAAAGAAAATCAATCAAAAATTTAAAAATGAACTGACTATAGTGTGATTTATAAAGGAAAAGAGGGTTTTTGCATTCAGGGCATACTATTAAATATGCAACTACTGTTCAAAAGTCAAACAGTTTCAGCATGTAACTATTGCATATTAATATTTGTTACAAAGCTGTACAGCCTTGACTTACATTCTGTGATATAACTCATTGCTTGGCTAAGGCATCCATTAAATAAATATGGAATTGTCACAAGCAATAAGCTAGTGTTGTCTGCATTCTCACTTCTAACAAGCACATTTGACAGTAGCTTTTAAACATTAATTGAACAGAGAATAGCTATAATGTTTCCTAAATATTTTTTGTTGTTGTTTCTAGGCAAAATATTTCTAAGTAAAAGTAAAATTAATAATTGTTTTCAATTCCTTTGATACTGCACAGTTTCAGTTCTCTGGAAGTTCTTTCTAGAATATAATTCATAACAGAAATACTTGGAAAGCTAAATGAAATAATAATAACCGGTACTGTCATCCAGAGTGATTTCTATAAAATTTCTCTTCTTTTGCTAGAATAATTTTGCATTTCACCACTACTATCAGACAGCAACCTCTGCACTGAGGAGTAAAAGTGCTCAACATTGCACACGTTTGCTTCAATAAACAAAATGTACAACAAATGTACACATGGATTTAGTTGAGAAAGTACTAGGTATCCTCTACCAGCTCAAGCTAGAATTAGGGCAATTGGAAAAACAGTGTTTACTACTCCTGGTTCTTTGCTACACCTGCATCTATACCGCTTAACTAGTCTATCTTTATAAAGCAGTTTTCTAAAAATATTATCTGGAGTATCATTAAATTTGTATTTCTCTGGTCTGTCTGATATGAGACTACACTGAGAAATGAGCACTAAAAACACAAAAGTTATATGTTTACATCAGTACTGGTTTTAATGCAAACTCTTCAACATCGAGACTCTTAAATTTATTTATTTATTTATTTATTTATTTATTTATTGTTTAAACCTATCTTTACTTGAAAGTGACTGTACTATGGCTGAATAGGGATGGACAAGCTGCAAGAGAAACTGAGTCTGGGGATACATTTGAATGCCAGCATGTTTAATATTCTCTGGAAATTTCCGTTCCCTATTCACTCCTTCCTTTCCTGGTTTCATTTGAGAGTATCTGCCATCAGCCCTTCCTCTTCCATCCAGGATCACACTGGAGTCTGTCAGCAGAGAACAATGAACATGCACAGGAGTGCAGGAAATCACTCAACAGAGGGGAGGGAAGTTGTCAGGACAGCAGGCAGGATGGAGAAAAGAGTTCTTCAAATAGAGATGAGAGGCCTTGAAGATCTGGACAGTCAGCCAGCAGGGGTGTAGATGTGTTGAGAAGCACAGGGAACAGATGGGAGGAGGAGAAGATGCTCAGATACTGTAGAAAATACAGAAAGCTGTGGAAGAAGAAGAAAAAAAAATTTTCTCTGCTTACTGGAAAGTCACCTGATGGTTAGATAATGTGACATCAGCTGTCCAATGTCATTTCATGAAACTTGCGGCATTTTCCAAACAATCAACATTTCATACTAAAGTACTGAAAAATACTGAAATAATTTCCTAAGTAGATGGAGTTGTGAACTGTTTTTTCCCCAAATGCTCCAGCTGAGGAATAAGTAATATTTGCAGAGAACTGAGGGAACAGGGTGGTTAGAATAATAGAATTATTTTGATTGGAAAAGACCTTTAAGATCATAGACTCCAATCATTAACCTAACTCTACCGAGTTGGGTACTATACCATGTCCCTAAGCACCACTCCTACACGTCTTTTAAACACCTCCAAGGATGGTGACTCAATCACTTCCCTGGGCAGCCTGTTCCAATGCTTGACAACCCTTTCAGTGAAGAAGTTTCTTCTAATATCCATTCTAAACCTCCCATGAAGCAACATGAGGCCATTTCCTCTTGTCCTATCACTTGCTACTAGGGAAAAGAGACCAACCCCCACCTCACTACAACCTCTTTTCAGGTAGTTGTAGAAAGCAATGTATCCTCTCAGTCTCCTTTTCTCTCCAGACTAAACAACTCCAGTTCCCTCAGATGCTTCTCAAAAGATTTGTTCTCTAGACCCTTCACCAGCTTCATTGTCCTTCTTTGGACTCACTTCAGCATCCCAATGTCTTTCCTGTAGCAAAGGGCCTAAAACTGAACACAGTATTTAAGGTGGGTCTCACCAGTGTGGAGTACATGGAGATGATCACTTCCCTAGTCCTGCTGGCTACACTCTTTTCTGATACAAACCAGGATGCAGTTGACCTTCTTGGCTACCTGGGCACACTGTTGGCTCATATTCAGCTGGCTGTCAACCAACCCCCCCAGCTCCTTTTCCACTGGGCAGCTTTCCAGCCACTCTTCCCCAAGCCTGCAGCATTGCATGGGGCTGTTGTGGCCCAAGTACAGGACCTAGCACTTGGCCTTGTTGAAACTCATACAATTGGACTCAGCCCATCAATCCAGTCTATCCAGGTTGCTCTGTAGAGCCTTTCTACCATCAAGCAGATCAACATTCTCACCCAACTTGCTGTCATCTGCAAACTTACTGATGGTGCACTTGATCCCCTCATCCAGATTATTGATAAAGATAATAAAGAGAACTGGCCCCAGTACTGAGCCCTGGGCAACACCACTTGTGACTGGCCACCAACTGGACTTAAATCCATTCACCACCATATTGTTACAGGTCTTGCTACAGTAGGTTTTAGATAGTCTCCAGACTTGTGCTGAAGAGCAGAGAAACAGGATCTAGTCCTTCAGGCTGAATGGAGAAAGGTATGAACATCTTTGCCTCAGATCATAAGTCATTTGGCAGCTTACAGAAAAGATATGTCCTTGGCCATTGGATTGTGTGCACCATGTAAGAACAGAATGAAAACCCAATGTCTCAGTTATGGTTATAGATAAACTCAATAAGACTGTTTTCACTTTCCATATTGTTCTTCACAGAATTAAAACAAAACAAAACAAAACAAACAAAACCCAAAACAAAACAGAAAAACATAACTTGAAAATTTGATTTTTTGCCTCCAGTCAAGGTGAAAACAAATGTTGATGTTAGAATTTCTCCAGGGGTAAGAAGCGCAGGCTCTCTCAACAGAAGTCGTCTCTAGCTGCACTGTGCCAGGACTGCTTGTAAGTGACATCCAGGAAAGTGTGAAGAACGGCTGATAGAGATCCATTAGAGAGAGCACACAGAGAAAGAGAAGAGGCTGCTCCTATCCCGTATGGCACTCACCTCCTTCATGATAGATTGAGCAGCACAAAGCAGGTGATCAGAAGGCTGGTAAATGACAACGAAAGATTTACTAAGGATGAAAGATAAGGAGATTAATAAGCAATGCAACTTTAGAGGAGTTACAAGGTCAGCTGGTGAGACTTCATGCAGACAATAATTAGCAGAAGGAAATATAAATATTTTTGAGTCTTTTCTTCTCCTCTCCCTCTGGTACCTTGGCTCTGCTATCATTTTAGGTTTTACCCAACATCCACTGTAACAGCCCAGATTTACTACACATATTTCAAAAATAAGTAATAAAGCAGGAATAATTTATAGATATGATGAGACAAATATATTTCTCTTTGCCTGCTAAGCCTTTAAAACTAGGACTGGCTAATACAGTTGTATAGAAAGAAGAAATGGGATGATACATTGTTCAGGATGTAGTAAGTAAAGACATGACCCAACATTTTCATTATCTTGATTTCCACATAAAAAACACTCAGTACTTATTTTGCCTCTTGTATTATATGGTGAAGGTGAGGAACAGCACTTGTAAGACTAAATGAGAGAAAACAAGCAGTTTAGTTTTGTAAGCCTATTAGAGTTCTGAGAAGAAAAGAAAAAGACTGATGGAAAACACACAGAAGGACACAAAGTTAAAAGACCATGCTGGTTCAAGAGTAAGTGAATATAGGCCACCCATAGGTTTATTTCAAAAGAAATCTAGAAGCTTTGTAAGCAATGGAGAGGTGATGATTTGGGACAATCTTCTGGTAAAATAATAAGAGTAAGAATATATCGCACTTTAAGGTGGAACCCAGTAGGTTTCTGAAAGAGTTGAAATGTTGCAATTGCTGCAGCAAAATAGTTTTGATTGTCCAGGAAATCAGGTGGTTCCCTTCTCACATTTTTACTGCCAAACCTGTATTCCAGTTTTAAACTAAGAGAGGTTTCAGGCAATTCTATAGTTCCAGCAGAAAGACAGGGGCACGCATGCCACATGAGGAGCCACATCTCTCCTGCATTTCATTATTCCACACACCTGGTGCCCCTGACACCCCAAGTCATCCCCTGGCCTGTTGTTTAAGGACCGCATTGGTACAGAGTTGCTCAGTGCACTAAAGCATCCCCTTGTGAAAGAGGGAGGGAGCAGGCACACGGGATCTCACATTCAAGCTCATTAAGTTCAGAGTTGAGAAAAGAAAAAAAACCACCCCAAAACCACAGTCTCTACATCCCTCCCATTTTGATTTTTTTTCCTGTTTTTCCTAACTGTAAAGCAACATCAGAAACAGGGTCCGCTTTCCCAGTGAAGGGCTTAATTTATAATTATGTTTTTAATGTTTAAAATTAGGAAACAAAGTGTTTTGTATTCTGAGAATTAAAGCAAGTGGAATGGCTGGCATTTATGGGCCAGTCTTTTGCACTCTTGTAGCTCAGTGGTAATTGCAAAGAAGCCACATACTGTGACAAACTGACATTATCTCTAGGGTGTTCATCTGTCAAAGAAGTTGATTCACATCTCTTCTGCTTTCTGAATGAGATATGAAAATGAGTCTGCTACATTACTTCTGCTGTCAAAGGAGAGGATGGATTCAACCCCCTTTAAAGTGACAGTGAACTTTTTACTGTCTGTCTGAAGAGTGAGTACATACAGTTTGATTTTATCTGCAGGGAATTATCTCATGTGTACAGAACAAGAAGGCATGTCCAAAAGACTTTCAGATTTGGTCCTTTGGTCCTAGAGCAAAAATTAATTTAACTTTCAGCTCGTGTCTGACGTCTTGAAGTTTTCTGATTCAATTGATTATGAAAGGTGTCTGAATGACAGCACTGTTTGGGAAGAGGCGAGGTCCCAGCAGTCCTTGAGCTCTTATTTTAACTAGGAAATTAGAATTGAGCAGCTTGCGCAGGGAGGGAGGGGAGAAATGCCAACATGCTTGGGGAAGAGGAAGAGTTAAGAACTAACTGTGAGAAAGACCTGCCCATTTCACTTACAGAAATTACTCGAAAGCCATTTCTAGCCAGCCTGAGACTGATCTGGTAAACTGAAAATGAGGTAAATTCAATTTCCCTGCTGTCTTCTCTCACCTTCATTTTTGCTTATCCTCCTTAATTATTTAGCTATCAAAGCTTCTGTGAGCTCACCATTCTCTCCCTAAAAATCTCTAATGCCATCCAGAAGCAATGAACCATTCAGATGAGTTTAATAAAAACATTTTTATACCGAAGTCTCCTATTTCCTCCTATGTGTCTGACATGCCCACTTCTCTGTCCCTTCAGTCTTCCCATCTTTTATATTTTCCACATTCATCCCCTCATTCTGCAAACTGGGACCTGCTCAGAGCAAGGATCTACCTGTTTTCCTAAGATGCCATGTTCATACATACTGCAGATTAAATATGCAGAAAATTGTTCTTCCAGCTGTGAATTCACAGTGACAACTTTGTGAGGGTACCCGTTTGGTAGAGCTCTGAACTTGGAAGTTGCCAGAGGTAAAGACAATTCTGTTCTGTCTGAACATTCATAAATCTTTGAGGCGGGGCAGCAGCCAGAGGCAACAGACCAGTGAGCAGTAGATAGATTTCTGAGCTAAAAGAACCAGAAAATTGTAAATATACAACACAGTGTTGATCAAGCAGCTTGAGTCAGATTCTGTTTGTGAAATGCATTTACTTGTAATGAGCCATATGACAACATTTTCTCCGTCAATCCTGGTGTAGCTGTACTATTGCTTATCAAAGAATGCAATTAGAAGAAAGAAACAGAGAGCACAAGTGTTGGGCTCAGTAAGGACGGTATTTATTTGAGAGACAGTTGTCTGGGTAACAGTGTTGTTCTCTGAATTACTTTTGCATTTTTAACCATTGTTCAGTACAATATGGGGATGCAGACCACAGTTCAGGACTCTGTCCCCTCAGGAGATTCTTTTATCTCCACAGTCCCTATCTGCATTCCCCTTTTGCCATAAATCCTATATTCTTTGTCAACTCAGACCTTCAATATTCTTGCTCAATGAGTGAAAACAGTTGTGACTATTGTAATTTGTGTGATGTTCAATGTGGTGAAGGTGCTTTAGGTATGGCAGACCAGGCCCTTCAAGGGCACAGTCAGAGGAACTTCTGAGATTTCAAGATCTCAAATGGTTTCAGCACAAGGCACATGCTGAGAGATTCAGCTCTGTCAAAACAGATACAGATTTGAGCATGTGAAAGAACAGAGCACTTGGCATCTTAGAAGCTTTAGTTCTACAGACAGCTGAACATTAAACGGGAGTTTTCTGGGTCTCACTGCTGATTTTAGATGTCTAAGTCTTTTTCTTAACCTGAGTCAATGCTGTTTTCAGACGTATTTAGGCACTTATGTTGTAGAGCATATTAGGACAGGTGTTCTGAAGAAATGAAAATTTGTTTGAAAAAATATTATTTTGAAAAAAGTACTACAACTATTATTGTGACTACTCATCAACCTCTCCGTTCCCCAGTCTTACAAGGAGGTAAAAAAAATAAAAAATAAAAAATTAAAAGAAGAGGTGAAGCAAGATTTTCCTAGGACCTGCTGCTGCATCCCCAGTTAGGATGGTTATGATACTCAGCACCTGCCTGATTCTTAAAAAAAATAAAGCCAGCAGTAACACTCCCCTTGGTAACCTGGGGGTCAAGATTACATCTATTGCCATCATGACAGCTCTTATATTATTTCCTTCTTTTAATTTTTGCTCCAGATGCAAAGCAGTATGTCTCAGGTCTCTGAAATAAATTCCACCTTTCCAGCATTTCTGTGTTTGCCAGGACATCTGATCTGCATAGTGGTTCATCTATTTGAACATCTGCTGCAGATCTTTGACCTGCATCTATCTGTCAGTCTCCACAGTCCCAGCCTCAAAGATCACAGTCAAGTAAATTCCAGCCAAGAAAAATTGTTCATGGGTAGTATCCAGTATCATAGCAATCTGCCTCTTTTCATACCAGGACATTGTTATAAGCCTGGAAGATTTCCTGAAGTCTGTGAAATTACAGTAATGGCACTCAGCAGGGTGAAGGAGATTAGAAACTGAAGTAAACTTTCATCACTCTGTAATACTGTCATCTACTCTACTGATTTCAGGTTAAAAGATTTAATTCACAGTTAGACCTGTACTTAGGACATGCCATTTCAGAAACCCACGTTAGTCAACTTCACAGTTTCTGTTCCTAAAAACTCAATGACAACTTTAATTTCCCCATCTTGTTTTTCAAACTGAGAAAGTTTCTGTTGCAAACTAGCAAAAAACGGAAATAAAGCTCACATCCATATCATCAAAGGGACAAATCCATAGTCCCCACACAGGCCAAAATTCTTACTACAGTCAAGAGACAGCTTTGCCTGAGAAAGGAGCTCTGGTTTGTCCTGCATGCACACACAAGGATCAGTTCACTCGCTCGTTAGGAAGAAGTATAGTTGCAGGATTTTACCTTCTGAGACAGACAACAGACAATAACACACATGGAAATTCCAGGGAGAATATGAGGTGATATTTTCAAAGAACCCTTGATAATGATTTGAGTTTGTTTTCATTGAAAGTATGGTTTTGAAATTGATTTCAGTGGGTGGGGATCTGTACCCAGGTCAATCCCTTTGAAAAGTTTTTCCCTATGCAATGCTCAGATTTGAATGTTTATTTACAGAAATGCTTCACTGATTGTCAGCATAACAAGTGTTATACAGTTCAATTTAATACTTCCCCAGAAAGAACTTTTCCTAAGAATGAGACACAATGGGATTTTTGCTGAGCTCTGCATTCCCGCGGACAGGAGCAGAGGCACAGGCTGGTTTACCAGGGTACTCCAGTGTGCCCACAGCCCACTGTCCTGACTTCAAATACAGACTCCAAGTAATATTTTATCATGCTTTTACATAGTATATTGTGGATCACTGACAAGCCTCTGCCTAGAGAAACCTGTAGTTTCAAAGACACAGACAAATGTTAATTACACTGAACTGCACCACTTACTTACCACAAGTCTCCATGCAGGAGATCTTTGCACGTGCTCATCATCGCTATAAAAAAAGAGATGGAAACACCCTTGTGTACAGAGCACTTTTCAATTAAAAAACATAGATTAAAACATCAATGTTATTCCAGAAAATGAAGGAAACACAGACATTTAAGTCCTTGGGCTCCAAAATGCTTAATTTAAAAAACCAAGAAGGCTTTTTTTGCAATAATGTTGTATTATTATGTTTATTACCATCTCTGCCTCTCCAGTAACAACTTTTTCTATAACCATAGATCACAAATTACTCACATTACTATGATGATGTAATTTGTAATGTTTAGCCATAGGGTAAGCACGATTCCCTTTATGAATTGCATACTTATGTTCATATGGTAAATTATTTATTTAAAATTCTTGTTTAGATTTTACCAATCTACCGGCAGTTCATAGACATTCTGAAAAGATAAGCCAAATTGTCTGCCTTAAAGAATTAGATCTCTTACTTAAAATCTCTTCTGTAAATGGAAATAATGAAACCTAATAATTATGTAAGAATGGCTATGTGGCTTTAGGTGGAAAAGAATACAGCCTTGGAAGTATGAGCATGCATTACAGAAACACTGTATTCACTGAGTGTTGTCTTTCCCCTGGTTATCATGCTTTGATAATTTAAGTTTTTATTAAAAAGTATTTACTATTCAAATATCATTTGTTTGTTTATTTGTTTAAAGATAAGAATCCTAAAACTGTGCTGTTAGCCTGGTACCATCAACCTGACCAAACACATGACTGAGAATAACAGAATAGCTCAGTCCCTTATGAGCTCTTTCTTACAATGGGCTTCTGATAATGAAACCTATAGAAAACATTTAAATGTCCCCACTGCTCCTGATCTGCAGAAACACTTAGATATCAAGAGAGATAATTTTACCCTATAATCTCAAAATGCCCAGCTCCACCCCAGGGTGCAATCCTCTACATTCAACCCTAGATATCAGAAAAAATAATCTATATTTTCTTCACTTATTTACAGTGTATATTACTGATATTTATTGTGAGAACTAAATACAGAAACTGTAGGCACAGTTTCAATCCAGCATGAAAATCAATACAAGATTTAAAGTACTGGACATATAGCTCATTTTTGTAATTATCACGTGTATGAAAATCTGCTCTGTAAAACCAGTAACCAACAAAAACTGTAGTCTGCCATAAAAAAATGTCAAATAGTTTCAGGCACAGAATTAAAATATAATGTGATGTGGAAAACAGAGACTGCAGCAAATGGATCTGAGGCCTGCAGGTTGTCATAGGGGCTTCTCTGTGTTTTAGAAATATCTTTCAAGTCCAGTGTCAGGAGAGGATGGGAAGACCAGGACTTGTTTCCTCTCCTGAGGATGTGCTCAAGGTCGGAGCCTGGAGCAAAACCTGAATTTGCCCAGAGTGGATCCCATCCAAGCACTACTGCTCTGCTCATGCTGAGCCTCTAAATTGCCAGGTACTGACCCTGGGGCTGATGGAGGGCTCGTACAGCAGAGGTGATAAAAGAAGAGCTCTTCTTGCATTTAGTTCCCAGCTGACAGCACTGCACTTAAGGAACACTGTAGATGCTTCCTAAGGTAGCAAATTGTTATACAGGTCACTACCAAGCTAAACAAAACTGAAGAGCTGAGACATTTCTGTTTAATGTAAAACCCAAGTGATTTGTTGACTGCTTTTTATGTAATGACATGTTAAGCACAGCAGCATACAGTTCTGGATTAGTATGTCTGTAATTCAGACCATTGGCAGCAAAGTAGTTAAAAAATTCTACCAAATGTGATGTTTGGTGAGGCATGCCAGATGACTTAGAAAGAAAATACTGTCATCAGTGTTATTACCTGACTTTTTCATGTGCATACATTTTAACTAGGAACAATGTTCTGGAGCTTTCATTAAAAGAACAGTTCAAAGAATAGAAAATTTTTGTTTCAGCATAATGACAAGTTCAGGTTCACACATGTCAACATGGAAAAGGCTTGCCTTTTACAACCAATGTCAAAAGCATGCACGGCTTTACTCATGCTACCTGATTTCTTGGGATAAATACATATGTTCAGAAAGGAAATCCAATCACTGAGTCATTAGCTATACTTTGATTGGAATCAGAAATTGCAAAATATGGTTCCTATGCTTATGTATCTTTTAATTTCCACATAACAAAATATATAGGAATATTTTAATTATATTTTATATATAATGGAGTACAACAATATTTAATTTAATGAATAATTAAAGGATCTAGTTATGCAGGCCACACTATCACAGGCAATGAAAATCATATGATGGCATATCTGTTTCAAGAGGGTACAATCTAAATAATCTAACCAAGAATGAAAACTATGGCATATAAACATAAGATTAACAATGAAGGTAGAGAGAGATTTCAGTAATACCCAAGGCCTGCAATATAAACTGGGAGTAAAACTGTGGTTTTGACCTCTTACCTACAAGTGTTGAGGTTAATAAAATTATAGTCTCTGTACCAAATACACATCGTATACAGTCAAGGAAGCCTATGGTAGTGTAACAGATTTTAATCAATGGTCACAAGAAATGCAGGTCGGACAATGCAACATTTTTTTTTCTGCGAAAAGAGAACTTATTTTGATACTGATTTGTCTATTTTTGGGTACTTTAAATCCCTCTTTCTGCTCAGGCTTTGGATAAGACTGCTGAAGGAATTTGTTTGTGGAGAGAAAATCAGATTCTGAAAAGATTATCATAATTTAGCAACCTTCGAGCAGGTAACCTCCTCACCTCAACCAATGATTAACACTCTTCCAGCAAATGTAACTGAAAAATCCCTTGATGTGACCACTAATACACTTCTGTGGGGCCAAAAAACACCTCCAAATCAAACTTCGTCTACCATGGGACAGGAACACTCAGTTTCCAGACAAATAGCACACAGAAGATGATAAATAGTAACTGTTTGCATGTTTCCATCTTGTCTCCACTTGCAAATCAGTTATCTAGTTCAGTATTTTGAATATGACTACATAAGATTATATATGACAAAGTAAACCTGCTTTTGTTTGCTACATACAGCACAGCTGCTTCTGATTTTCAGATTCATGAAGGAATCTACTGATTTACTGGAGCATATAAGAAGTTTCAGAGGGGTTTAATCCAATCCGTAACAATATCTAGAAGTAATTTTACTTGGCTATTGAAGTACCACTTCAGAAACTGTTCTTCACCATGATTCAGCGGTTCTTTCTTCACCTCTCGATCCCCCAAAGCAGAAAAGGTTAATGATGGCAACTTTGGTAGATGATTATTTTCCTTTTCTTAAAGTAGTATCTGTGAAAAGGATTGAGCTGCAATTACTGTCTCTGTTCTGAACCCTATGTGCAGAAGAGTTTCTAGATTTTTATCTCACAAAAAGTCAGCATAAAATAACTAAGCAATCCTGGGAGTGGGGACTGGACCAGAACTTGAACTTCCTTCACTGCCCAATAGTTTACAGTTATTGGGTTTGATGCACTGTTACAGTCAATGAAACATAATGAGCAAGGAGTGGAATGAGTCTGAAAAATAAGGGTAGTGGTTAGCAGACACAGGGGAGAAAGGAAGTTGATGTTAGAACTATCTCAAGCCAAACTAAAATTTGAGCCACACCCTCCTGCTTCCTAGGCAAAAAGCCTCACCAGTGAGCCGTAATACATAAGAAAGTCAGACACCGCCCCCGTATCTGATGCTTGAGTTTTTTAAGAAAGACATGGACAATTTAATGCTCTGAAACAACTTTTCCAGGCTTTTCACACTGGGGCCATTCAAATGGACCTTACCTCCAGAGCAATAAGGGAGAGCAAGTGGACCTCTCTCCTCAGCAGAGCTAACTAGCCCCAACCCAGGGCCTTTTTCTATGCAATGGCCTTTCCAGATCTCATTCAATCCCTTTCCTTCCACAGCAACTGGGTCTCCTGCAGGACAAGTCTCATTACTCATTGCAAATTTCAACTTTAGGCACTGAAGTCCTTCACTACTTCCACTTCTCACAGGCCCTTGGGGAAACAAAGCTCAGGCTGTAGGACCTCATGACTATGAGAATTTGATTGCCTTCATGGTACAAGGACCCTCAAAGAAAACCTGCTTGTGCTCATTTGGGAAAGCGTGGACACTATTCCCTCCAGTATTGCCACAGACTTGATGTTACAGAGGTATGATAATAGCCACATGAAAGGTGAAAGAGTTTATTAGCATTGAGGTCCACATGGCAGAAGAGTTGAGCTTAATCATCTTTTAACCTCTGATATTCTATGTTTTATGATCTAAAAGATTTTTCTATTTATACAAGTTTATACTGTGTCTTTAAAGTGTATTTTGTGCTCAGACTGGCCAGGGTGTTTTTTTGCTTTGTGCTTTCTGTGCACTTGCAGCAAAAAAGCAAGAAATAGGACAGGAAACAAAGGAAAAAATAAAACCACAGATCTTCACAGTTATAGGGTCTATAAATGTACTTATGACACAGGTGCCAAACAAGATCATATGTCAACTACCACACATTCTCCTGTTTTGTCCTGCTAGATGAAACCTTTCTTCAGGTAAATCCAATGTAGCTGAAAGGTACAAAATTAAAGTAGTATGGACTTCAAATTATCTGTAGGAGCTACCATATGAATAGCCACAGTGTGCATCTCTTCCATGATGCTTATTCTTCTTACATATCAAGAAGTTAAGCATACAAAGGGTGGAATATTTGGTAAGAGAGAGGATACACAGGACACACAGAATATCAGTAGGTGTAAATCTGTACTGCTCCTTTCAAACTATTGAAAGTTTTAAGCTCATTTTGATAAAAAGTACTAATGAGATACAAAATTACATTGAACTTTTTGGGGTTTGGAATGTGCTCTTAGAAACTCAGCCATTGTTCTGCTTGAATAGATTTTTCCCTTTGGCCTCAGACACAGAGATAAGGAAGAAAGAGACCAAATTATCTTTCCATCTAACAGCTCCTAAAAAGGTGTTGAAACAGGAAACTACATAAATAAGAAAATGAGCTGCAGTTTTTTCTCTTCCTCTATTAGGCACAAGATTTGGATTAATTCAGGACTGATGAGGACTGTAAGTCTATTGCACCTCAGAAAAAGAGTCTGGTCTCTTTGTCTAGAAACTGAAGAATCTCCAGATGAGGTCAGCTCCCTGACAGTACAGAAGTACTTAACACACTGGAAAGAAAAATAACGGAAGAGACAAAGCAGAACACACAATAGATTGCTATAAGATACCTTCCTCAAGGCACCTTCCTGTAAGCATGTTATAACTAGAAAGAAAAAAATAAAGGTGGACAGTGAAATAAATGTCATGAGACTTAGTCCTGGGACATGCTGAGTGTCTGCATATAAATTCCCAGTGCATATCACCATCAGTGGTGTAGCAATTCCCCCTGTTTTTTTGCCCTATGGTATCCTCCAAAAGGCTCAAATGAGAATCTATTGTTATTATAGAGTGCCTAGACTCCATAGACAGAAGAGCCTGTTCTAATTAGTGTCCAGATTCTGTACAAAAGATGAAGAACAGTCTGAAGTACAACTGCTGTACTTAGAGATGTATGTTTCCATTTCTTAAAATTTATTGAGCTCCCATGTTAGTGTTCACCGAAGGGCATGGCAAACTCTTGTTTTAATACCAGGCTACCTGCTCATTTTGTTAGGTTTACTCTTCTTCTTCAACTGTATGAAACTTTTACTCTTTATTAATCATGTTTTCTCTGTCATTTATGATTATGCAGGCCTATATCTCAGTCATTTTTTTTGCAACTTAAAGCATGTTTTTCCAACTTGAATAATGCTATGCAGAATTTAAAATGTGGGAAGAGAGATATAGAATAATGAACTAATAGAATGTATCATGAAATAATGATGTATTCTGTTTTGTTCTCTATTTCCTTCCCAATCATTTCCATCTTTCTAGTTGCCTTTTCAACTGGTGTTGAGTATTAAAATATTTTGTATCAATTTTTTGCTAAAGCTCCTGTAATTCTTTCCTAATTTTGTATAGCTGAATAGATGGAGTTACCTCCATCCTCAGCCTCTGCACTCACATTTTCATTTGTAAATATCAGCACTGAACTTAGCCTGATGATTTCTCAACCACTTATTCAATATTAGTGTGTTCTTCTGTAGCTCTTCTAATCCATATTTATTTTTTTATTTTAAAAAGATCTGGAAAACTCTATCATCAGCAAACATTATCATATCACTGTTCACTTCTTCGGAGAAGCAGCTTATGAATTTGTTCAGCAGTGCTGATCCCTGCACAGATCCTAGTGGAAGGCATTGGAAACATCTTCCATCTGTAAAAACTGACCATTATTCTTCCCACATAAGTCATGAATGACGTAAATTATTATTCATCCACATCTTTGACTCCTTCAGAGAACTCATAAATACAACTGTGAGACATGGACTCCATATACAAAATATATGGTAATTCTTTCCCAGTGTCATGTTCATTTACATATGTACTTGTAGCATAGCAGTTATGACGTCTGCATAAGGCAAATAACCATCAACTTAGATCAGACCCACAGCACTTATTTAAAAAAATTATTTCACTTTTTACATGTCTAGTCCTCAGATAATAGAGCACATTTAGATGATAAACTATATGTGGTCACTAATAGTTCACATTCTCTAATAAGGCGTTACTAAAAAGCAAGACCAGACCAGAACAGAATCTTAAACAGACATATCTGTATCTCCTTTTTTCCCCTTATTTTTCATGGTAGTTTTACGTTGACTATACCTACCATTTACTAGCACTAAATTACTCATGGAATAAAGCACTCTATCCTGAATAAAAGAATCACAACCTTTTCTTTAATAAGACTCAGGTCTATCCAGTACCAGGTCTATTTTTGTCCTTAATTCTTTAATAACAGGAACTAAAAACACTTTCCCATGATTTTTCTGAGCTCTCTTTTATCCTATTTATTACGTGGACTTTCTTTTTAGAAAAATGTAACAATCTGGAGATTTCTGTCTGACGCTCAAAGCCAACACTACTTGCTTACTGATAGTGGCAAGAAGAGAGATTCAAAGAATCTGAAAAGACCCAAAATGAAAATTGGAAGTTTAACAAGGGGTTGGAGCTGTCAGTTTGTTTTTACCAGCCCTCAGCCATATTGCAGGCCTAATCAGCCATGGCAGATAGATTAGACTAGTAAATTACACCTTTGTTATATGAGACAGGCTTAGCATCTCCCTAGTTAACCTTGGGTGCCTTACAAGTCTCCTTCTCTGGAAAATAAAGCCATTCACTGAAGCAACTGGAGAGTAAGGGCAACAGTGAACATGAGTTTGGGTACTGCTACAGCAAGGGCAAGCATGGGAATCTGACTGCATGAAGCACCAAGAGGTGCATGAGCAAAAGAAATATTGCAAGACAGCCACCTTGATTCCCCATCCCTGTCAGTATGTTTTGTGAATGGTGGTGAACAGCAGTGCGAGTGAGAACACTAGAGTCTATTACCACCTGATGAGGTGCGAGACTGTAATTTAGTCAGTAATGTGAATTGGCTGTACCTGTTAGCAACCAGAGCTGCTGAAGATAACCGTTTTTAACTGAAGCTCATGCAGGGTCCAGTACACTTACATATTACAAGAAAATCATTTGATTGTACTGTTTATCACTGAAACTCTTCCTGGGTGGAGAGCAATACTACAGAGGTAAATTTACAGTACCCAACAGTTAAGAGAAGAATTTATGAAGATCTCTTATTCCTGCCTCCACAATTTCTCACAGCACTTGCTTTGCTTCAAAGAAGTCACAACACAGGCACTGAGCACCACCAAATGTTTTCCACACTCAGAGATACACTTTAAAGGTACAAATTATGATTAGGCAACTGTTTGCCATAGAAAATGAATGAGATTTGGTACTCTATTTCCCCATGCACTTTCAAAAATCTAAAACTCAACTAAGACCTTGATTTACCTTTTCATAGGGCTGAAATTCAATGAAAGAAAAATGTCTTTATACAAAAGACTCACATCAAAACTTAGAAATCTCTTCAGCTTTATGAAAATCAATGCTTTGCCAGCATATATTCTCTTTATTGTATTATATACTTACTTGTGTTACATGATTCAGCCACAGTCCTTTCCAACTTTCTTAATAAGGAAGTACCTTTCCTTGAATTATCTGAGTCATGATTTTGGGAGTAAGTGTAGTTTTGTTGTACTGGAGTCAGGAAATAGGAGGTCTCTATATGCAGCCAAAAAACCCTCCTAAGGTTTGTCCCTGGTAACTTTTTCCCCACCTCTATGTCTCTGTGTTCATAGATAACTAACACAACTAAAATGGTCAAATCCTCATGTTCTCAAGCTACAAACTCAACACTGACAAGAAAAACTCTACTATTTTTTGGTCTCTTGTATGACATGAATTAATTTTATGACTTCACTAACACGTCTTAATGATCAGTATTATCTTTACATGCTAAATAATAGCTTCTTTTCATTGTCATTGTATGTCCATCCCCTTCTTCACTGTTACATTTTTCTCACTCCCTATAGGTTTACCTTTCCAGAGTCAAGCTATTTATACCAGAGACTTCACAGAAGTAATAAGAAAAAAAGTCATAATTTACCATCTCACAAAATTTTTCAGCCAGCAGGATTTTCTAGTAACGTATCGTACAGACCAGATGCTGAGCACTTTGATATCTTTACAATCTTTACTATTAGGATATTTTAATTACCTGCTTGACAAGAACATTACATTCCATGATTTAGGAGGTGAATAATTAACTTAAGTATGTATTATAGGTGTAATTGACTGTATCATTCAATAGCCTACCATCAATACAAGTATAAGCCATATGATAAAATTCACTAAGTGATTCCTTGGTGCAATAACCTGTGTTCCAAGATTTGAAATATCCAGTCCCAGGGAATAAGGAAAGGAACAGAGCAGCAAAAAAAAAAATACTTTATTATGATTCTGTTCATTCGGTTGTGCTAACATCTCATTTGCTTACTCTTTTAAAGTTTTAAAGGACATTCAGAATCTCTCCAGTTGTGTTCCCTAAGCCATTTCAATCTTCATTGGAGCGAAATTCGACCCCATCAAAACTGATCAAAATTCCCATGCATTGTAATGCTAGCAATTCACTCAGAGTGCAGCAGAGGTTTAGGCAAGGAGGAGAATGGCTTGAATGTCAGTCAATTACTTTTAAAAATAACATTGCAAAGGTTGCAGTGGGCTCATAGCATATTGTGGACAATTCACAGTGGATCTGAAGGGGACCGCTGCTCAGATCTGAAGAGCTGTGGCAAAACAGATGTTGATGGATTACTGTTAGCTACATCTTAAGACTGAGGTTAATTAACAAAACCTTCATGACACCCATCCACATGATACCTGGCTCTAATGCTGTTATTAACCACCCAGAGGAAGAAGCAATACATTTCCTGAACAGAGGAGATAGAAATCCATTATGAAATGCCAACTTCTGCCTTTAGCAATTGTTGTGAGGTTGCAGCTGTTTTCAAGCAAAGCCTAGCCTAGCACAGTGGAACCTCTGTGTTTTGAGACAAACACCACTGCAGTAGAAACAACCTTTTCTGGCCTCAATGAAAATGTCTCTCTCAGTTCCATCCCAAAGTTCTGTTGCACTCGAGCATATGTAAGTGGCAAGTCATTTTCTGTAGTAAAGCAGATAAAGGATAAGGACAAAACATGAAAGAAAAATAATGTGCCAATAATGAGAAGTATTCAAAATGATCTATATGTGTATCTGTGCCATCTTAAAAAAGACACTTCAAGTCTACACTGCTGATGCTTATCAGTAAGCACAAAGATGTTTTGTGCTGACATATCATACTGAAAGTCACCTTAGGTTTATGTTCACCATCTCAAGTTTCCCCTGTAGCTTCATCTAGAGAAGTTACTTTTGCTTCCTCATTTGAAAGAGGACACAGCTTTTGTTTTTGAGCTACAATACAGAAGCTGGAGTGGCAGAAGCTCCAGCTGACAGATGGTTATTGAGGGACTAACTGTATACCATTCATAGGATCCCTCTAAAATAGTTCAGATAGAGAGGAATGAGGAAATAACTGCAACTGATCAGTTCAATCCCCATCACTTGCTATTGCATCAGACATAACTTCTAAACAGTGACATATGCTAAGGCAAAGTAGAGACATATAAACAGTTGAAGAGGTATACGCAACCAAAATGCAACTTAAAGAAGTATAATGATACTTTAAATCATCTCCAATATGGGCATTACTTAATGTTAAATCATAGTTTGGAGGTGCTGAAGCTGGAAAACAGGAAAGAATTTTGCTTGAAGAGTCAGGCCTAGAATAAAGGATTTCTTGACTAGCTCCAAATTCAAGACCTCTAAACAACACAGCTTCTAGATTTCAAGAGCATCTGAGGATATCTTGTGGCCTCTGGGTACAAGTTACCTTGGTCAGAGGAAGGAATGGGATAGCTTGTAGGGAATGGACAAAACGGACAAACCCCAAGGTCTCAACATTAGGTTTTTTTGTCTTGTTGAGGGCAGCTACAAAGCTCATTTCAAATGTGCATATGAAGGCAAGTTATCAACACTGGGGAAGCAAGAGTAAGCATCCAGGGCCATGTTTTCCCAGCTGCTACACAGGTTCTCAGCGAGGATCATGAGGGGATTAACAGGTACGGAACTGCCAAGCACACATAACCATGCAACCAAATGTAGGACTCAAGAATTATTGTTCTTTATTGTTTTTTCTGTTTCACTTAGTTCCTTCATGTGCTCTAGTCCTCTCCAGAATGGAAATTACCAATTTACTACACGAGAAGGCAATTTGACTGGTACTTCCAGCCTGGTGAGACCAGAATCTGCCAACTCTTGAACTAACCCACCAATACCCTCTACAATTTATTACCATGGTGCTACATGAAAAAGGATTACAGAATGCTAACTGTCATGACTTATTATGCAGCATCTAACTCAGCACATAAAGGCTTCCTGCAATGTTCCTGAAAGCTAGGGAAGATAACAGTAACTTAATAAAACACAGCTCTCTGAGAAATTGTTGTTTACTTAATATACAGTTGTCAGTCATGTACATGTCACTCTAAGCATCTAGTGCCTGAGGAACTAAAACTGCAGTAGCTTTTCAGAAAACATTGGCAGAAAGGTCCCATCTTCCCTGTGGGCTTAGGACTCATCATCAATTGGCAGTCAAGATGCCTGTTGTTTGATCAGCACAATTTCCAGAAGGGCTCATTAGGACTTCTAAAATCAAAAGATGGCCAGAATCATATATCAAAAGGACCTGCCAAATTTCCTGCATTAGGACCTAAAACAATTGGAGAATTCTAATGTAAGACCCCTGGAAGCTTGGTTTGATGCTCTCAAAAATCAGGTAATGCATCTGCTGGTGCACCCTGAGCTGGCACACACTGAGATAAACTGCTGGATAAAGCATCAGATCAGTCTGACAGCATAGCTTGAAATAAAGCAATTCAGACAAACATGTTTTAATAAGCTATCAGTGAGAGTCAAGAGTCTTTGTTGGGTGCTGGGTAGGAACTCGCCTGGAAAACTATGTAAGAATCCCTCTTTTACAAAAAGCACCTGTCTGGATAGACATCCCTTGGAAATTTAGCTGTTAACATTTTACATTTCTTGTGTCTGAAGTTGTAACCATGACAGGTTCTTTCCTCAACTGGTACTAAAGTAAACCATCAAAACCTTGCATTGAAGATCATGGTTACTTCTTATCTCTAGAGGCTGAGAATTTGTTTGCTAGGTTCTTGGACTCTGAGTATGAGTTTATCTTACTCCAGCAGAGTATGTGGCTCCTTGGGATATCTGTTTACAAGAGACCTAGTACCTAGCAGCTTGCTTATTGACCAAAAGCATACTGAGTTATCACCATCACAACAGAAATAGAACATAGCTCTAGATATATAGTACATCTATGGGTGGAGACCAGATCATGCTCATTTACATTAGCTTGAACCTGCATTTTCTGCATTTCCTTGACAGAAATAATTCAGATTATTAATGACAATGTAACTAGGAATGGAACTGGTTTTGGAGCTACTGGGATGTACATTTATTTCATCTTGAAGAGACATTTTTCGCAAGCTACTGTGGCCTTTGTCTGACAGCATGAACTAGGATCATTCAAGCAGTTATTGTTGAAAGAAGTGTAAATATAAAACAGATGTACCTGCCAACAGTCACTGCACTGATCATGTAGCAGCGTTTTCCAGGGTTTGTCTGCTGACAGAAAGAAATAGGCACTTAATAGTGTTTTTGTAGTTCTGATGGTATAAAAGGCCAGGTTTGTAGTCTGGTTTGGGTGTTTGTTTGGGTTTTTAATTTTTGTTGTTTTTTTTTTTTTAAATAAATTAGAGCTTCTAGTTTAATTAAAATAAAAAACACTCAGAGACAAAACCCATTTTTTAGGTAGAACAGCTTTTAACCAGCCCATCCATCTATGCCCGTGTATACCCAGACTCTTTTGGAAAAGTGGATTAGGTATTCATCATCATGTTTCAGCTGTTACCCCTGGCTTTGTGCTCTGTTTCTTACTTTTACTGTTATCTTTTTCTCTTGAGGCAGATTCTGATCTTACTTGCCAGACTACTTCATGTTGTTTCCTTCACTGCTGCACAATCTCTATGGAAAATTGTTCTGTTGACTTGAGTGTGACTGGTGGCCCTGGCCAACACCTGCTTGCCCTGGTCTTTCCAGACATTCTAACCTCCCCATTCCCTCACAGTTTAATGTTATTTTTAACATCATTTTTAACTGAATGCAACCAAGCAACAAAAGATATACACTGCTGGAGACCTAAGCCATCTAGTTACCTGTCTGACAAGCACCTGAGCAGCTGGGGCAGTGGCAGAGTGCTGCAGTTCTGCCTGATAGAGAGCACTCATCTCTAGTCAGACTGAGTTCACCTGTGGCTCACTCAGCCCCTGTTACTCTCCAGAACTTGTCAGCCCAGGGTCAATGGGAGTCCTGAACCAACTGCGGTAAGATCCAGCTAGCCGTCATTCAAAGAGAAGGTCACTTGCCTCCGACTGTCAGCATTTCTCCATGCTTCACTGCCCAGCAGCAATGCACATAAGCAAGCACTGTTAGGGTAATGGAGACAGTTAAAATTTCCCTGTTATTTCTATCCCTTTAAGGTTTTGATTTATTTCTAATAAAATGACCCCTCATCTTAAATAATTTATCAATATTTTTAATTGTTATTTTTAGCAAGAAGTAACTTTTTTATCAAATCTTTTTTCAAAGAACACTTTAGCATAAAAATATTGAATAGTTAATATTTTTATAGAAGCTATTGGAAACTTTTTAATAAACATTTCTGTACAGTAGCCTTGTCATATTCTGATTGCTTCTACCAGAATTCCACAAGTACTCATGAAAAAAATAAAAAAGACTACTTTCACAGCAATGTTAACTACTCTTCATTTTTGTTTTTGCCCGTGACGAGGCAGTCTTGAAAGATATCTGAAGTAAACCACTTTATAACAAATCCACTCTATTGTAACTATTCTCACTGTTTTCATCAAATCCCTTTCCTTACACATACACATTATTTTTTTAGGCTTGAACTCACTATGTGTCAATAAAAAAATGCAGAATTCCAATATATATCCATGCATTCTGAGAAAACACTGAAAACAGAAACTGCAGTTTCCTCTAGCCCAACTAAAAGTAATTCCATAAAGAAACAAAGATGGAGACATGAGGTTTGACTTCTGTCATGGATATTTAGCCCACAGTATACTCTCTGTGTATCTCTCAAATGTACAGTACTCATTGCTGAAATTCTGCTAGCACCTACCACTTTATTCTTCATGTCTTTCAGGCAATATACTGTTTATACCTTATATTTGCTTTATCACAACAGCACGACAAAGCCCAGATGTGTTTGGCTCACGACCTACAGCAGAAGCCTCATCCCTCCTTTCCAGAGCTGCTTCCTGGCCAGCATCCCCCTCCTACCCTGCTGGTTTAAAAAAAAAACAAGTTCTTTTGAAGTCTCACCATTTGCTGCTTTTTTCTTTTTTTCCACAAAGCCTATTCACACACCCCCACCCCAACCCCACTACCTCTCCCGTAAAATCTGCTTCTCCGGGGACTTTAGCTCCATTTTTTATTAATTCCTTCTCAGCAAAATTATAGATTTCTAATTGCAGCCATTTTGACAGGAGGTCACAGGTCTTGATCTGCCTCCAGCATTCCTCAGCCTCCTTTCCTGTCTCTTAAAGAGCCACTTGTCCTGTGCATTTGCCAGTAACATCAAACTTTTTGGCTTCCTCTGTCACTCAGCTTCCCTAAGCATAACCACATTCCCATGGGAACTAAGGGAAGTTCACACTCAGGGTGCTGGCAGCTCTCAGAGAGGGCTTGCTAATTGCAGCCAGCTGCACACATCTGTCCTCCTCCTCCTACCTGTGACAGTGTGCTGTCACATCTCTTCTCACACACTGCCTGATTCACTGACAGAGAAACCGTACAGAGCATGACAGTCTCACGATGTCCCTACCCACACAGAGTTTAATGCTGACCGGTGGGCCCTCAGCTGCCAGGCACTGTCTTTTGTGGTATGAAACCCTACAAGGCTCCCAGACCTTCCTACTCCTTACAGGGCTTCCAGTAGCTTCACTTAATCTGCTTACCAAAGATTGTCTGTAAAGTGCTTTTGGGAACTGGGAGCTGCCTGAGAGTAGGAGTATGTTATCAGGTATTTTTTATCAAGATAAAAAGCTATTGGTTTGCAAAGGATAAGCCCCGTGCTGTTGCTCAGCTCCATCTTTCTATCTTCCTTGACTACACTGCAGGAAAGCTATTTAAACTCTGCTTAGGAGGTAATATAGTCACATTTATTTTCTAGTGAACACATACCATGTTTTGTAGTATAAACTTAACACAAGTAATTTCCTAAAGTGAACACCCTAGGAGAGATTTGGAGCTCTCCTCAGACAGAGTTCATTGCTCCTATTGAAAAGGCCTATAAGCCTTCAGCCTCTCTAGCTGGTTCCTAATTCAACATCTAAGCCTGCAGAAAAGATGTTCTTGTCAAGACATGTATTAGCCAGCATAAGCTGTGCAGTGCTTTTTCCTACCTGCAATAGATGTGACTCTGAAGTGCGTCCGCTGGCAAAGAGACTATTTGGTGAAGCATCTCACCATTGAAGGGAACCTGCTTTGTGAATGGTCTGATGGGCATCTGATGTGTGGAATAGAGATGTCCAATGAATAAAACTGGAAGACCAGGCAGGAGGGGATAGAAACACATATGGTCTTTGACTGCTCTTAGCAGATAATTCTGCTGTCTAGAGAAGGGTGTTATTGTGCCCTTGGTACCAAATAAATAGATACACTTTATCCAGAAGAACATGCATTAAAGTCAATGGGACATCAGTTGGAGAGGCATAGGAGCAGGTGGCAGAGAATCCAGAGAGGTGGAAGAGAATCCAGTGAGGTGGATGATTCTGACTGAGAAAATGAGAGACTTGCATAAACTGCTGCAGGGGAGGTGAAAAGAGAAAGGCTACAGTAGAGCTTTATCTAGATCGCTGGGAAACAAAACAGACCTGAACAAGGGTGCAGAGATTAAATCTAAAGTTCAAAAACAGAATTATACTGACAGCCTGTATTAATCTGAGGATAAATGTAAAATACCAGGATAACTTGTGGTCAACACAAGGTCAACACAGCAGGAAAACCGAATGATACCCAGTTACAGTACAGGAGGAAAAGGACACTGAATCATACCAAAAAGCAGAATACTCAGACCTAAAGCAGTGCTTTTTGCCACACTATGTATTTAGAAGGTTAAATTCTCTACCTCAAGATATCATGAAGTCCTCACACTTCGCAAGTTTCTGGGAAGGAGTAGAATCCCATGTACAAGGAACTCCCCACAGAGTTCCATTTGGATTGGCATATCCATAAATGTTTTTACGTATACATAGTTGTTAGCATGAATTCTGAAAGGATATAAAACTTCATCCCTCAGGAAATCAGCTATCCTTTCATTTAAGGGAAAGGATATTTTCTAACTGCCTCAGCTATTTTTTTTTTTTGCCTTTCAGTAAAGTGTATTAAGCAGTATTTTTAATATGTTGAGTTTTCACTTAATAACTGAAAGAACTCCAAAACTAAAAAGTATATAAATTTTAGGTATTTGAGGGCAAGGGGGTAGAGAATTCTGAATTTCTCTTCTACAGAAATTCTGTAGAAGTTCTTCATTTAATTATAAAGCTACTTCCCATTGAGTAAAAGATATGGTTTTGATCAGAGCCATTGAAAGTCCTCAAGGTCTAACTAAAACTCCTGATATAGAAATATGAAATTACACTAGTATATTAGAAAAATAAAAACTTAACATTTAAAGAAAAGAACATTACAAAACAAGTCAAATGGAACTGCAAAAATCAACCTCTGTCTTTACCTAAACCCTCTTTTATCATCATATTGGTAAGACAAAGCTGCATGGACAGTGAAGAGACAAAATCCCCAGCAGTCCAGTTAAAGGAGGCTATTACAAATAACTGAGAATCAGTTCAAAACAAGTCCTACAGAATGACCCTATAGAATAAAATCAAAACTGGTAATGCTTTTATAATCTTTCTCATGCATTTTGTAGTAGAAGCATGTTTTTGTTTTAGACTACCACTGAACAGTGGAAGTAAAATTAATACAGACAGTATAGAGTGGTAGGCACTTGTAAGTTTTGTGTTTTGTTTAAGAGATATTGCAACTAGCCACAGATATTTTTAACAGAGCTCATTTCATTCATCTTTGGTCCCATTTAAGTTAAAAAATCACATACTACAGTCACTAAACATTTACACAGAGAATTCCAAATCCTAGGAGCAAATATTTTGACAGACAGAGGTGTTTACTCAGAACGAAATGCCAACCATCAAGTACCCCATCTGTGATTAACTGGTATGTGTTCACTGAAGAAAGGTTAAAACTATGCTGTTGGATATTGCATGAGAGGAAGTATTACACTCATTTGAGAGACCATCTCTTACACAGGCACACTAATACAGCATCAGCTGGTTTTGCCTGTACCCTACCAGTTCTGCATAGAAACAATGGACTTTTGCCCCAACTATCACACACCAGCTTCCCTTAACACCAAAACCACACTACAGTGTTTGTACATAGTCAAAGTTTCAAGTTCCTTCCCCCTTCTTCCTCCCCAAGATGATATAAGTAGAATCTTTTAAAATCTCTTTTTAAATGAGTTACTCAGTTCATTTGAAAAGGAACAATCTTGTAATGGAATAATCGGGGGCTGTATTTTGCATAACAATGGCCTCTCTCAATATACAAAACATGCACAAGATTAGTTGCTGGAAGCACTAGTACCTGCTGTACTACTATGTACATGACTGCTTTTGCCCTCCAGCTGCCAATGTAGCCCTCCTCCTAATACACTTAGTCAAACCTTAAAACAGTATATTACATAGTATTCATAATACCTGGCAGGGACTGTTGTGTCAGTGGTAACTGACAAAATGCATGAGACACCAGTAATGTGTAATTTGTCATTAATGGACCCAGCTTGATAGCATTCACGGCCAGTTTAAAAAATTTAACTCAGAACAAATTCATTCATACAGAAGTGCAATCAAGAAAGTACATCTCTCCTGAGCTAAGTGAAAAAAAAATAAAATATGAATTCATACGAGAATATAGGTTTGGCATAAAGTGCTCAGCTCTGGAAAATAGAAAACTGTTTATCCACTGAAAAGTATTGCACCAGGAGAAGTAGTTTCTCCAAAACTGCATTTATTTGACATGTCGCTACAATGAATTGGAAAAAATATTTTCAGAACAGAAAGAAGCTCATTGTTTTCACCCTGACAGTGCTGCTTAAAAAAATGCAGTTAGAAACTCATCATGATAGTTGGTGTCTTAGGTTCCATACCCTTAAGAGACACAGCATAATAATACATACAGAGTGGGATTATAGATAGAAATATCTCCAGTCTGAGATGTGCTTTGTTATTACCACAATTACGTACCTGAATCAGAAATGCTCGTTTCTGCATTTCACACTTTGGGACACATTCATAAGCCTGACAAGACTGTAAATCACTGCTGTTGGACCTGTTTGCACGGAGAAAGAGAGTATTTGTCCAAGAGGTATTTCAGATTAAGACCATATGGTACCAGCAAGCCACCCAACACTGCTAAATTCCTTCCTTGAAAAGTATGAATATGTTTACTGATATACATGTGTTTCCCTCCAAACACTGATGCTCATTTCTGGGATGATTCAGAGACGACAATTAGAACTAAATTATTTCTAATGTATTTTGTCACTTTTATACATCAATAAATTACAAAAAGGTTGTCTCTGATTAATGAAAAGAGACACCAAGTTACATAAAAATCCCATTCCTGGGTCTTCTTCCTGGTAGTAAAACATATTTTATAGGTTGTACATAAAAGACAGTGGCAATATGGAAAATGCAAACACATTTACAGAGTCCAAAATGTGTGCAGCCATTCATTTTACACAGTGAAAATGCAAAGGAGAGATGTAGTAGAACTCAGGAAACTTGCCCAGGGGTGAAGAAACACTCACACATATGAATTAGTCAAAAACCAGGCATCTGTTCTGGAGGCATCTATCGGGCATCTGCTTAGATCAAAGACAAGAGGCAACAAAGTAACAATAGGTCATTTGCAAATAGCAGTTCCTAACTACTAAGTTACGTGGCTGCAGGCTCATGCTGAGTGTAATTAGAACAAATCTCCTAATTTACACTTCCGTGGCTATCAGGTGCTTATGTTGGCCACATAGATGGCAAAGTCTGCAAAGCAGCATTGAATTTATTCAATGGAACCTACTGGTGCAATGGTTTTTGAAGTAACATCACTAAAGAGCAGAAGAGGAAAATGGGAAACAGTCTCCGGTTTAAACAGCAATATGAGGTTTCAAACATGACAGATGAGATTTTTAATTTTTTTTCTTAAATAAATAGCTGACATAGCTATACTAAGCACAATCAAGTTGAAGATACAATGAATACACAATTTTATATTGCATGAGAGCTTACAAATAAGGTACATATTTATAAATATTCCAATATGTATGAAGAAGTTTCTTCATGCCCTTGCCTCATGAATTTTCAACTCATCTCTTGATTCATCTGCAAATTCCTACCTGCAATTCACAGTTAACTTTTCATTTCAATCTCTTGTTAATCACTCAGGCAACAGAGCTACCAAATATCCAACGAGTGAAATATCTAACATACAGAGTCAAAAAATATTCATCAAGATACTTCTGTAGATAAACATCTGCACATAGGTTATCTGTCAATATATTGACATAGAATTTGTGGCAGATTGGGAACTTTAAGTAAAAACAGGAATTCACCTGCAACAAATATGATTTATAAATAATAATTCAGTGAATTGTGCTCCATAGGGCAATTGTAGATGTACTAAATGACTAATTATGTCTACTCATTTAATCCTCATAAGCCATTTTCCTCAATTTCCTGTGGTCATCCATTTCAAATACATCAGTGAACACACTTTCTCATAGTGAAAACTGAACAGTTTATTTATGTCTGTGACCTACTTAAAAACATTTATATTTAACATGTATGAAATGTTATTCTTTAAAGATTACATTATAGTTCTGTGCCTAGTTATGTAAAATAGAAATTACAGAAAATTTCTCATGACTGTCAGTTACCTTCAGGATTACAATTCAAGATCTTACCATCAAGGATGTAAGGGACTGACTGATTTCCAGGTTCTATTCCTGATCATTGTCATTTTAGTCCATAACTTTTTGCGATTTCCCTAATCTTTGCAAATCTTCTATCTCCTCCTGAAAATAAGTACAATGAGAAAAAAATAGAAAAAGAAAATAAAAGATAAATGTAGTGATGCTTGGAAACCACCTTGAGATCCTCCAATGGAAAAAGGTTCTAAGGCACTTGAGGTCTCTAATCCTCCAGCACATCTTCAAAATCAAGGGGACTGGCACAACACTGGAACTGTAGGCAGTGCAAGGGGTAAACACACATAAGAAAAGAAAATGGATGGTTGTTCTAGTGCAGCAAGTTGTCTTTCCTGCAAGAACTATAGAAACAAAGGTGGCTTTAGGTCACCTTTTCAATTCTTCAGTCTTTGACAGTACAGGAATGGGCAGTTTTCCAAAGCAGATTAAAGGAGCTATACACAACCGTCTGCTAAATTTTTGCTTGGTTTCAGCATTCATGGAAGTAATTGCTGACTACACTCCAAATATGAGCCAAAAACCCTCTGATCTGGATCCAAGTTTCCCTGAAGCTTAAAAGTGCTTAGATCCAGCTTTCTGGGTCACATCCAATTCTAAATTCCTTTGTTTATCTTCTATAGGTTAAGTCTCCATTCGATGAGGAATTTAGAACAGCGAGTAGCATCACAGACTTCCCTGGAGAACTGTGTGTGATGGCCATGCCATCCAAATAAGACATCTCATAACTAGAAGAGACTCAATAACGATAAAAATCAGAAATTGCTTAGAAAAAAAGCTATCATCCAACAAAAAATAGAAAATACTTGGACTAGGAAACAAACTAATTAAAAAAGGAAATCATTTATAGAAGAGTGCACAGCCTGAAGTAAAAGGGAACATCCAGTCTCCTCATCTCACAGGGTGAGAACAAAGGAAGCTGAAAGGTAGAAAAAGAAAGGAGCATCACTCATGCAGTGTGAAATCAGACAGGGGAGCTCATTGCAACATGCCAAGATTCAGACTGGATTCAAAGGGGGAACTTATGCACAGCAAAAATATCCAGAATTATAACAGCTGCTTTCTAAAGGAGGTATGTGGAAGGAAGAAGGGAAAGACAAATGCAAAGAACAAAATCTGTTGCTTTCAGACTTGAGTTGGTTTCTGAAAGTTCAGGAGACTGTAGGAAGTTCAATCTTGTCTCACATCTCCATGGTTTCTGGAAACTGTCCCAAAATCACCAGCACTGCCCAGCATCAGAGGGGATACTCTGGAACACCTGAATGCTACTCTCCGCTTACTGAAATGATGCAACTGAACAGAAAGACCAGGGAAGACAACAAATGTCTTTCAACATGAGTATAGAAGCTTGTAGAGTTTTACAATATAAACAATATTTTATTAAACTACAGGGTTTGTCTTCACTTGATCCACCTCAATCTTATTTTCCCTTACACTGATAGTTGCCCATGTGGAACAGTTTATACAGCCATGGAAAATGTTTGGCAGCTTAATGTGCCCTGCACACAGCTTCCTGTGGCTGAAAGTCACATCATGGGCAATAATTAGAAACTGTGAGTGAAATGAAAGCAGAGCCTTTCCAGCCAGTGCTCCCCAGCCAAAGGCACAGACACTGCCAAATCCCTCTGAAAAGGAAAGCCCTCTACAACTGGAGACATCCTCTGAGGAGCATGCAGGGCCAAACTGCAGCCAACATCTACAGCTTATTATGAACTGCTCTGAGACACACACAGCTTGCAATAAATATGGACTTTAGTTTCAAAGTAAATATCAAAGCCATCAGGTTCTTGAGTTTTACAGGTACCACCTGCATTGAGTCTGGTACTGTGATTAACCATAACTAAGACACCACCAGCCCCTACTATGTCTACCCTGAAGTATAAATGGAAGGATTTTACTTTTCTTTATGCTGCATCTTCCAGTCAGCTGCTCTGCTTCCTCTGCCCCATTGATAACTCTCTGCCTGTCCCCCTCATCTTTCCTGGCTGTCCATACAAAGGAAAGGCAGTGCAGGAAGAGAGATCAAGCAGCAGTCTACATGCAAAGGGGAAAAAAATACCTCTCAGACCTTGCATGCAGGAAACAGGGTGGCTCAGCAAAATTCAACCCTGAAGCTGCGGACAAAATACACAGTAGGAGACTGTCAGGCTCAGATGCCAGATAAGGTCTGATGAATTCTCCATCACTCCACTTGCTCCAACATCTTCCTCAGAATTAGGAATAGTATTTAGTTAGTGGCAACAGATGCTCATGAAAGCTCATGTCCTTACAGAAGCAGCTGTCTGAGACTAAACGTAATGCAGACAAATATCAGAAAAAGACCCGGCCTTCAGTGTATCAGCTCTGCTGGTGTCCTTTACATATATGTCAACTCTTGCCACATAACTCCTCACAGCATGTGGGTGTTTCTCAGTCCCAATTCAAAAAATACTCCCAGACTCAGTCCCAAAGCTCTGTAAAAGTACTCCAGACGCAGTGGGCACTTCTAGCTCCAGCTTTAAGACCCAACATTATCCAGTCAACAAGATCCAGCATGATACAAACTAGCCCCTCCCTGTCACAGATGTAGGTACAATTAAACTGAAAGTGATGGCCACACATCTATACATAGACGATCCTATTGCCTGCCACACACTGGAGTTCAGAAGAGTGCCTCTAAACTCGGTATTTACCTGATCTATTCAGGCACAAATTTACAACTGTATGTCTGGTTTTGGCCCCAGACAGCTGCCTCTGAGCTTCTCAAGCAGAATTTACATTTACCCTGCCGACCTAGAGTCTCTTAAACCCACCTCTATGTTCTCCCAGTCCACTGACAGCTATAGGATTGTTTACTGCAATGTTATTGAGATCCCAAACTGAACAAGACAGGCATTTAAGACCTAAGTTAGCAGGTCAAGACTAATTTATAATTTATTTCCCAGTAGAACATTTTATAGTTTAGGTGTTTGAATGGTGTTTATACAGTTTTACATTTGTTTTTATAAAATAATTAGCAATGTTTTATTTTTACTTTTAATTTAAAAATACTTGTATGAAAAATTAGTAAATTCTTAGAAAAAAGCCCTCAGCAACCATATTTCTCTCATCCCAGAATATTTCTCTCAATTTTCTTTTCATTTTAATGTTTTTGATCTCTTCCAGATAAGAGATGGTAACACACAGCAGCTATTAGCAAAAGATTTGCAGCAACAACACAAATTTCTTCTACACAATGACCCTGAAATTTTTCCTAAAAATAACTTGAACAAATGAGATCAGATGCACTTCTGTAGCAGCCTCACCAGATTTGCTGTGACTCCCCTTATGCTGAATCTGCCTGATTTGCCTCTGGTAGCTTGCTCCCTGGGCATTTCATCAAAACTGAGCCAGTCAAAACTTCCTATGGAATGAATGTATGATGAAGCTTACAGATGCCCAAGACAACACTCACTGACATTTGACTCATTTCAGTTATATTCCACTTAACACAAGACCTTTTTGGTCACACTAATACTGTTTCATTATTTTGTCCTTCGAAAATTCCCTGGATTATTCCAATTCCTTTCCCTAAACCGTTCAATCTTGAGCCACCATGTAGAAAAGATTATTAGTATGCTTTCGGTCAAGAAGCCAGTGCCTTTAGTTCACTTTCACTGGAAGCACTGATTAAAAAAAATCCACCAACAACTCAGCAACAAAGTATTATAAAGACAGATAAAGTGTCCTGTAGAGAGCTCTTGGATTCCCCATCATTGCTGCTGAGTATTCAGAGGTCATGGTTATGAGACTTCCCAGAAATAAAGGTTAGAATAACCACTGTGTTGCTATACTCCAGGATACAAGGGGAGCATTAGTCCAGACAATCCTAAGAATATTTATTAAAAATAATGACTGAGGAACTGCCAGGATACAACATTCTTTTCATTCATATCCACCAAATGTATTGCTTTCTAAACAAATATCAGTGACAACAGGCAAACCCAGATATACAGAAAAGCCTGTCACTCCCTCTTCTGTATTTTGTTTCCAATAACAAGGGTACTGCCAAAACCTTCCAGCTAGCAGTACGCACTGCAGGCTCATTGACAAACTGGACAGGTGCAAACAAGGGCAACATAACTCCAGGAAGCGATCGGTGCAGAATATCTGTTTCACCTAACATCTGTGGCAGAGAAGGGAGATGCTCCGTATTCAGCCAGAGATGAAGGCAGTAAGAGCCACAAGGCTTTAGGGCCTTAAGCAATTCTACTGCAGAAAGATCCCTGGTCTTCCTGTATCCTTGGCTAAGTGTAAGAGATTGTTTCTTTCCTTTTTTCCTTCTGCAGTGACAGCTTCTGCTGCAGTCAAATATTTCCCCCTCCTGCCCACAGAGTCTGCTTCAGCACTGTCCCTTCTAGATAAATGAACTCTTCCTTACATTAATCATCCCTAATGAGGCAGACACTCTTTCTGTAAATTCACTCACTCCTTAGCTCTTTTTGCATTCTAATATGGAGGTCTTTCATTGCAATCCTGTAGTTAGAGAGAAGAAGTTCTGTCAGATCATGAATTGTATTTGTTACTTTGCTTGATGTGATTCGGACAGCAAAGAGGACAAGAAAGATGTCATAGCAACCAGGAGTAGTGATTAGCTTATGCTTCCAGGAATTACAGCACCAAGTCACATCTTCTTCAATTATTATTTGGTACTGTATACTTAACCTCATGATGGTAAGTAAAGGAGGATGGCAGGTCTTGGTGTGAGAACTCAAGTAGGTACTCTACATGGGAACTCACTTCTCAGGCAGAGCAGGAGGGAAACAGGGAATGCAAGTCCTGTACTTATATTAACGCATGTGAATGGCCACTTTTATGGACATACATCATGTTGTCATCTGTCTCAACTACATTTATGAGGCGAGTTTTGTCCATGGCCATCCTGTGTTACCAATTACTCCTTATCTCAAACAACCTTACCCAGTCAACATCCTACCCAGATGTGTTTAGCCTTCTATAATTCTACATTAAAAATTGTTCTAAATTGTCAGCTAGCTATCTCCTAATTGTGGTTACTAACAATTATTTTTTTCTTCTGAAGATCTCTGGGATACAGCTATTATTTCAAGCCAACTACAGAAGAAAATTAAATTATTGACCTGAACAAAAATCTTAAAGGCATATTTTGAATGTGGTTAAGGAAATCTAGCAGATATGAAACCTTATACAGGAAAAAAAAAATAGGACAAAAAACTTCACCAACATATCCAGAGTAAGACTACAGAGACATAGCTAGAAAATCCTTCATCAGCTAAAATTAGTGGACAGGTAGGTTTTGTTCAAACTGTATTGTTGTGTAGTTTTTCCAATACTGAAGGTGTTTTGTTTATGTAGGAAAAACAAAACTGATGCCATCATAGGGAAGTTCATTGCATGAACTTATTGTCTTCCTATTCTTGTCTTCTACAAAGAAGTGACTAAATTTGTAATTTTTTCCTCATGATTCCAATACAACTAGAACATTCTCACTATAACCAAGGTGAGGGGAAAAAAACTGTGCCATTAAGACCCAAAAGCCTGACACTCCTATAATCTTTCTTTAAGTATCCAGGACACTCAATACACTGTTTTCAACAACTTGCAACTTTGTCTTCATTTAGTGATTTGTTTTATTTCCTCTTCTTGGCTACCTGAAGAAAAAGATCAAGGAAAGAACTGTAATGGGGTTTTATTTTGTTCTTTAGTGACCTTTTTATGATACTGAACTTTCAAGATCCTTTATAGGAACAAATAATTTCAAATGTATGATGGATTTTTAAATTTTGAGTGTTTTTAAGAAAAAGCAGAAACATATAATTAATCCCATCTTCATGTTATTAAAGATGACCTTTTGATATGGGTAATGTGGTGCTTCAAAACACTCGAGTCTGACTCTAGGGATTTAGAGAACTGAAGCTTTATTGAAGGTAAGTTCTTCAATACAGGTGTTTACTACACTAGAACTGTGAGTCTTAGATCCACCTGGGGATTATGCTATTGGTTTCAATAGCTTTCTAGTTTTATATTATAGCTATTCTTGTAAGGGGGTGATTGAAGTTATGTATACAAATTGTTTATTTTTCCCCAGTCTCAAACCAATAGACACATTCACCTCAATAATTTAAGCATTCTGTTTCTACTTTCTCTAAGTAGCATCTTTAAGACAAGCTAACAAAACCCAAAAGAGACTCCTAACATGCTTTGGAAACTCTCACAACATGAGAAAGTAGTTGTTATGGTTTGAAAGGGGCAGGCAAAATTCTTATTGGCTTTTGGCTGCAAGGACCCAGTGAATGAGGGGTGGAGTTTAAGACCCTGTTGTGAAAAGGGGTCTGGGGTGTCAGGTGTCAGGTATCAGTATTTCCCTCCCATTTCCTGCCAAACTCTATAAAGCCAGGAGGACAGGGAGTTTCCCAGCTCTTGGTCTCTTCGTCTCTTCTTCGTCTCTTCTCTTTTCCGCTCTCTCTGCTGCCATGCTCCCCTGCCTGCTGGTCGCCACGTGGAGCCAGCACAGAGAAGGCCCAGCTTTGGTTACCAGCTCACCACGTGGTCTGCAGCATTCCGACTGCATCGGGTGCTGGGGTTTGGACTCTCTTTCACCCCCCATTGGCTTTGCAGTGAAGGACCTTTCAGCAGCCTGTATTGCCGGTCATCGAAGCTCGGGTTGTATATATTTTTATATATGCATTTTCCCTTTTTCCCCACCTGTTATTCTTTCTCCCTGTGCCATTAAATTTGTTATAATTTCCAACCGTTGAGTTTTTTTTCTTTTCCTTGCTCCCCATCTATTTTCTGGGGGGGAGTGATAGAAACAAAATTCTGTCTGGTTTGTGGTTTGCCTTGGCCATTTGCTAAACCAGCACAGTAGCCCTTAGATACAACAACCTTAAATGGAGCAAGAATGCTTTGGCCAACTTTCCAGAGGTCCTGATGTATCAGTGTACAGATTGACTTGCTCTGTGGAAAAGGGAAATCAAATTTCCATCTAGAGTATCATGAAGTTTTTGGGCATTCTCATTCCCTGGGATTTGCTAAGCTCACTGACTGCAGTGGCAAAGAATTCCACAGACCTGAAGAGGTTTGATGCTGAAAAAATCATGTTGAAGGAACTCAATCTAACAAAATCCAATTCACAAATGGCAAGCAGCCAACTGCCTGCATGCAGCCAACTTTTTAAATGCTCCTCACACAGACCTGTGATACCAATAGCCCATCTTTTTTAAACTTTTTCAAACTACCTAACACAAAAGATTTAGCTATATATTCAGCCAGTGTAAGTTGCCAGTATTATCTGATTCTTAGGCAGCTTTTAATGGAAGTATTTAGGGTTTAGCTTGAATATTCTGTTTGAAAGTTACCAGAGAACCTATGCTATAATTTCCAAATTATGCTATATATTGTAAGTGTGAAGTCATATGTATAAAATGTTCTGTAGTAATTCTCTGTGAGCTAAAACCTCACTTGTGATAAAACAGGGCTTCTGATAAAGTTTCAGTTTAAAATACTTCTGTTGTAGTTTCAGGTGTAACAGCAGATAGGATACAAGATAAGGGAGATCCTCCTGTGCTCTGGATCTGTATACAGCAGAAGCCACACTCTGTCCTTGCATGTTGGAAATAATTCCTAAGTAGCACAGACCTAGGGCTTGCTTTCTTTCCTCACATAGCTTTTACCACAGCCTGTGATTCTGATTTCAGCTGATTTAGGTGGGTGTATGTGAGAAGATAAGTGGGCCTCTATTGTCTCTAAACATCATGTCACTGCTACATTAATTTAACTAGCAGTGCTTCCTGGCAAATGGCTCACACTTCTGCAGGGACATTTAGGAATGACTCTGCTCTAAAAAAACCCCAAACATTAGGTTAATTAGACATCTGTTCTTCCTCCTGTTTACACTGTTTTGTTGATCCGCTTCTCATTCTTTCTCGAAGTGTTGGCACATACAACTAATTTAACTTTCCGCTCCTATGTTCTGCAGTAACTTCCCTCCAGGTTCAGCCTTGGTTTGCTCATAGTCCAGTGCTTCTCTTAATCCTTCTGCTTCATTTATCTCCTTTCTTTTTATAAGTAATGGCTCATCATCCATATATTGCTCTTGTCTCTGCTCACCCAGGTGAGAAGCATGTCAGCACTGTAGAGCGCTGTGTAAATGTTACAGTGTTATACAAATGTTTTGAAATAGCTCCTTTGGGGCAAAAGAAAAGGGAAATTTTCCTCCAGCTCAATTTAATAAAATGATCTTACAAACAAGGTGAGATGAATTTGTTTGAAATTATATCCTAATATTATACCACAAATTTATTCCCAGCACTCTCATTCTTACAAAATAGTACAATAGCAGTGGATCATCATTATTTCACTCTATTTTTTGACAGAAGAATCATCCATCTCTGCTCTGTATCCATCCCAGCAGACCTGAGCACAACAATGGGCTCACTTAAGATTTGTCATGGTAAGACATAAGTATCAGAAAACGGTGCTGCAAGGTAATTTTGTTTCAAAAACAAAGATGAGAGGTTGCACTACGCTCATGCTGAAGCTTAAAAATGAGCCTCCTTGGTTTATGAAAAATTCATCCTGGAATAAAAAAAATGTATTTTAATAATCTGGAGTAATAATCTATTCAAATAATAATAAAAACACTTAATATGTTAGGTAATATGTTAATATTGTTAATATACTCAAAGGCTTAGGAAGTCTCTTAAAATGTCATTAAATAGAAGAAAGCCTTGCACTGAGACATCCATATTCCTCCCCGTGAATTAATCCACCTTGCACACCTTCCTGAGCACATGCTGTTCTGTGGATCAGCTAGCATCACTGGGAGTCACAGAGCTAAAATGAGGGAGAATAAGTCCAATCACCTGTTCAGCATCTCCAGTATCTGAACAGTGCCCAAAATCTAAGGCAATAGTATTTGGTGAAATGAAGATGCTAGGAATGATAGGAAGAACCAAGGGCTCCAGAAGCCTTTTTAGAAATGAAGCATGGTATGGAAGCAGGCCACATGCTTGAAGTAAAAGACACCATCACACATATAACCACTGGGGAAATCTGACAACTGTGTAAGTGGAGTTTAAATTTCTGAGAAGGAAAGTGTAGAAATTTTCTACCTGGTAATTTACACAGCAGCCTATGTGGACTGAAGGGAAAACACTGGTTTTTCCATATCAGCTTTGGATATCCCAACAACTCTGTAATAAAATGCATCAGTAATACTACCTTGAATAGATGCCATAAACATTCATATCTACTGAACTTGATGACAAATGTGTTTAAACAATCTCAAATTTCAGTAGAGCGATAACACTTGGAGACAAAAAAGTACAAGCCTGGAAACAGCCATTCTGGGCTCATTTAACTTTTTCTAGACTGGGGAGAAGTGAGATTTAGGGGTGTTGTATTCACTGTTAGTACAGAAAATGCCAAACTGTTTGAACAAGAAGAGTGTCAAAGGCTTCTTGGCACGTTCTCAAAGTTCACTGGCTGGGATGTTATTCCTTGTGGGAATATGTGACAATAGACGTTAGTCACTGCTGCAGATATTAACACAGCAAGCCAACCCAGAGCTGCATGCACCCATTCTTCCTCTGCTTTCAATGCAAACCCCTGACAATAAGCCAGCCTAAACAAAGGCTAGAAGCACAGCACTTCCCTTGGGACAAGATTGTGCTTTGTTCTCTGTTTCTCTCTTGGTAAAATGATGCTGCTTCCACCTCAAGGTGCAGTTTTGCACTGTGCAATTTGGTTTATCAAAGGAGTTTAACAGAACATAAATGTGCATGATCCTCCCATTTTTTAAATACATTGACCACCTCTTAGCTATTATAACACTCAAGACAGTGTCTCCAGGATTTTCTGCTGTTTCAAGTATTACTCAGTTCTTCCATTTCTGACTTTATCGATGACAACCTTCAGGCCTCAGCGGGATTCTAGAGCTGAGAATATAGGGCTGTACAGCTACATTAACATGTTAGGAGGATCCCTCATGACAGTTTAAAATTTGTACAAGAGAAGAATTTGGACAAGCAAATCCAGAAATTCTGCAAGTCTCTCAGAAGTTACTTCTTTGGAGCATGACACATCAGTGATCTTACAGGGTTAAAGAAACAAAAGCGGATCACCAGAGGGAACACTATGCCTAGTATCTTTGAGAAAGGTGAATAATAATCTGAAAAGCAGCATATAGAGTTGACTATCGATTCTTACTCTAAACTGGAAGGATATTAGGGCAAAGAAAGTAAATTATATAGGCCCAAATTGTGCCTTTTTATGTCATAGTACATAGTCAGAGGTAGTTAACATTGTTAAAATTGGAAAGAAAAAACAAAGAAGTAAAAGGTGGTCAAAACCCACTTTGTGGTGAATTCATACAATACCTTTACACACAACCTAGCTGTCAGTCAGTCTTCTAATTCAATTATATTTAAAGGTAATTTTGCACATTGTCCAAATGTTGACAATTTGTGATTGAAAGACTCATAACTGAAGTTTGTCTCCCTTGACTCAAACACCAAGGTTAACAAATAATTGTGTATAGAGTTTGTCTTCCATAAAATACTTCACAATTAAATTAATTGAACTATTTTCTGTCCCTGTCCAACCCTTTAGCACCTACCTTGTACCCTTCTTCATAGGTCTTTTCATCTCTCATTTGTTATTTGAAAAAAGACCGGGCAGATTTTTCTGCTTGTGTGTGTTTAAACAAAAAAAAAAAATATCCCAAAACAGAGGCAAAAGCTTCCTATGAGTTCTCATGGTGATGGTGCACCTGGGGATCCTGTATCAACTGTGAGTCTAGAAAAGATACATAAAATCAGGTACTGAGAGACCAAACCAACTTTTGGCACTTTTTTTCCTGAAGTCAGTTGCATAATAATATAGGAACTTGCAGATCATAATAATTCAGGTTTGTCTCTTGTTTTTTCCACTTAAACTAATAAGACTAAATAACACCTGCAAAGTTTAGATTACTGATATCCATCAGAGTACGGGGCAAATTGAGGATAGATTGTCATAGAAGTATATTCTTGTAGCTGAAAGAAATGCGAAAGCAACTGCCTAAGTAGAAGGAACAGTGGGTTTCCCTGTGCAGGAATAAAATGTGATTTAGCACAGAGTAGAATAGGGAACTATCGTGACATTACCTGTTTATATACACTTCTGGAACATACACAGTATCTCCATACACCACCAGATAGATGTGTGGCTTGGGTTATATAGCGGTATAGTCTAACAAGCTGCTAATAAATATTCTGGTGTATGAAGATATAACAATGATGTAGTCTGTCTTTTAATCCTAGAATCTGCACCTAAAATCAAACCACTGCATTCTCAACTTTACTTAAAAGTTGTTCTCACTGAATTAGATTTCACCTAAAGATTCCCATGAGATTGCAATGAGATCCTATGCTTGTATTGTTATTAACAAACATTAAAATAAGACATGGGATTGTGCTGTGAAGCACCTTAAGGCGAAAAAACAGAAGTGTTCAGCAAGAAACCAAATAACATGTATGAATGCTTTGGGTGAATCTGGGACTAATTGCTGTGTCTGGTGCAACTGTTCACTGTTCATAGGGAAGTTTGACATTCTGTTTCAGAAAGTCAGATACTCATGTTTGAATTGCGAAACCAAAACCCTTCTCCCAAGGACATTACTGAAGAGGCAATTCTTAGTGTAACTGTACTGAGCATACTGGACCTGCATTCTTAATATCACTGTCTTTCTCCTGCTATGAGTCATATACTTAGGGTTTTTTTCCCCCCAGTGGAGATGCACATGAACAAACAGCCCAGTCACTGGAACCTAGCTCAGATATCAAAATTGGCCAGAAAGGATGACCTTTTTCTCATTCTATTGCTCTGCTTTTTATATTACACTGAGAGTTTGAGCACTTGCAAGAGGCGATAGAGGTGTCTCATGCAGGAAACTATTCAGAGATGATAGAAAAATCATCTATTGTAATATCCATTGATACTACTCTGACGAGGTGCAACTGTCAGAAAAATACAGAATATTTGTTTCCATTATGAAGAAAATGTAGGATACTGCTAAACTTTTAGCCCGTAATGTGAGGAGAGGAAAAGTGCTGAGACTCAATAGAGGACACAAGGAAAAGGAGCTGAAGATTCTTGTTAAAAAGTTTTCACTAAACACAAACCCTAGTGTTAGAGACAGCTTACAAAGTTTTAGAGAAGTCTTTAGTCACTAGATACAAGAGAAATGTTTCATTGGCCTGAGATATTTTGTGGAGGATCTGGACTCCCTACTGTACTACTGCAAAAGGAAAGAAAGAGGAAGTATCTTCTTATACGACTTCATGAAAAATGTCACTTTCGCTTAAAGAAATAGAGTCCCAGGAGGAGGATCATAGAATGATTCAGATTGTAAGAGGCCTTTAAAGGTCATCTAGTCGAATCCTCCTGCAGTGAGCAGGGACATCTTCAACTAGATCAGGTCGCACAGAGGCCCATCCAACCTGGCCTTGAACGTTTCTAGGTATGGGTCTTCTACCACCTGTGCCAATGTTTCATCACCCTCATTGCAAGAAAATCCTTCCTAATATCTAGTCTAAATATACCCTTTTTCAGTTTAAAACAATAATCCTTGTCCCTGCTAAAAAGTTTGTCCCCTTCTTTCTTATAGGTCCCCTTCAGGTATTGGAAAACTGCTATGAGGTCTCTCCAGAGCCTCCTCTTGTCTAGGCTAAACAGCCCCAACTCTCTCAGCCTGTCTTCTTATGACAGGTGTTCCATCCCTCTGATCATTTTTGTGGCCCTATAAAGAGGGGCCCTGTAAAAGACTGGTAATAAGGTTAGATTTCCTTTACTCACTCAGGGGCCTTGTAGTTCACGAGAAAAGGTAATTAAAAAACCTTTACATGCAACTCCCTCTATTCTGTGATCTAATTTGCTGCATTTGAGAAAAAACAGTGAAATTGTTTGCTATATGTGGGATCTTGCTCAATAGAGTCAGAAAAGAGAATGATATACAGCCCAGACTGTCCTCTTGCAGGACTGCCAGAGCACATTTTATTTGTTGTGCACACTTAACAGTAAGCAAGTCTGCTGGTCTATTGTCAGCCTGACTGGGAAGCTCACAAGGCTGCCAGAGAAAGATACATTAGAGGTTTCCTCCAGGCCCTAGTAGGCTGCCTTGTATGGATTCTGATTTAGTGAGATGTGCTTTGCTACTTACAATTAAACAAACTGACAGTACTGTAGAAATTGGCTACAAGAGCTGTGGCTACAAGAGCTGGAGCATCCAGGAAGATTATTTTGCATGAATTATTATTTTGGCCACCTTCAGCTTCATGCTCTAGATGCTCCCTTTAGGATGAATATTTTGCACTTGGCAGCCATCTACCTCTCCAGCTATGGCCAAGCCAAATTTATCAAGTGGAAGTTGAGAAGTGGAAGAATTATGAACATTGCATAACCCCTTAATCAGCACAAAAGGGTTTTCTCAAAAGAGGAATTACATGACACATGAAATATATGGAAAGAGGAAGGGTTAGACCTTGGCATTTCACCATGGCTAATGGTGCACAATGAATTGGATATAAAACAGATCTTGCCTGAAACAAACACCAAGCAGAGGCCAGTGATGAGAGATGCCAGGTCCAAGCCACTCAGAATAAGGAGTGGGCAGAACTCAGGCTGGATATCACAGCAGAAGCAAAAGCCAAGAAGAGCCCAGTCCCTGGTCAGATTTTGCAAAACAACAAGAGCTTCAAACCTCAAGGTGCATATTTAAAATCCAAGGCAATGTAGGAAACTCACTGTGAAAGCAGACAAAAATCTTTTCAAAAAAGGTTTCACATCTAATGGTTGCTATGGATAGGCAGCACTGGGTAAGATTATATCATGTATTGAACTTTTTGTTTTAAGTATGAGTGAGAATTCGAAGCTCATTAGGAGAAGACATGTCTCCAGGAACACAGACAATAATATTGGACTACTTAATGGTGGTATTTTGAAGGGATTAGAACCTCTATCCCTTAATGCTACTACAAGTGAAAGGTATTGAAGTAACATAGTGAAGCCTTCCCTTTGGAATCCCTGCTACGTGGAGGAAGTGTTTTGTCTTGGACAAAGTGTTTTAAGACAAGTCCCACTGAGCTCCTTGATAGTCTTATGTCTCAGATAATTTACTTTCTGGGGCATCTTGCTCAATTTTTGCTATGAAAATCAGAGTACGCTAAATAAAAGAGTCTCTTTTCAGTGGTGCTCAGGGACAGGACAAGAAACAATGGGCACAAACTGAAACACAATTGATTCTCCATTTGAACATCAGAAAACACTTTCACTCTGAGGGTGACCAAGCACTAGCACAGGCTGTCCAGAGATGTCGCGGAGCCTCCATCCCTGGAGATGTTCAAAAGGTATCTGGACACAACCATTCGTAGCCAGCTGTAGGTAGACCTGCCTGAGCAAGGTGGGAAGGGGACTGTATCAGGTGACATTTAGAAGTCCTTTCCAACCTCAACCATTCTGTGAAATACCAAGAGGGAGCAAAATATTGGGTGAAAAATGTCTGGTCTCACAACCATATTTCAAAGAAGAGCGATACTTCAGCTCCTTGGCTTTCGGCCTTCCCTTCACCCCCTGTCCTTGGCACCATCTCTCATTGGTTGCTGTCAGAACAAGTATCTCCAGACTCAGTTCTCTTCCCTCCTGCAATGCCAGACACTGGCATTTCTCCTGATTAATACCAGCCCAGAGAGGATATCCTCACCCATTACTCTGGCTTACTGAAAGAATAACCCCTGTTCAAAATTGCTTTTAAAATATTTTGCCTTTAAACATGCACAGATCATTGTCTCCTTTTGACTGGAACCCAAAATTACCTCATTTCAAGTACACAGCATACTACATCCACCTTTCTTCTTCCTTTACTATTGCTGCTCTCCTTCAACATAGTGGGGGAGAAAAACTGGTGACCAGAAACACTGTAACATAACTGGGCAAGTGAAGAAAGTGAATTAATTATTCCCGGGTAGCTGGAATAATATGTGACTGAAAATGCTTACAACTATACTGTGCAAGGTGTATACACAGGAAGAAGGGAGAAAAGACTGAAAAACTCTAATGTCATAACCCAACACTTCAAAGAAATTTCATTTTGAAATAACATTTTCCTATAACAAATGGTCACAACTGCAAACTATCCATTGAAGATTTGCTTCAAACCTTTGGCAGCATTCAAACCTCTAGCAGCATAGGGATCAGATCCACCCAGCATGGGTTCACGAAGGGCAAGTCCTGTTTAACCAACCTGATCTCCTTCTATGATCAGGTGACCCACCTAGTGGATGAGGGAAAAGCGGTGGATGTTGTCTTCCTGAATTTCAGGAAGGCATTTGACAGTGTCCCCTACAGCATTCTGCTGCAGAAGCTGTCAGCTCATCATCTAGACATGTGGACTCTTCACTGGGTTAAAAACTGGCTGATGGCTGAGCCCAGAGAGTGGTGGTGAATGGATTCAAATCCAGATGGAGACCAGTCACAAGCAGTGTACCTCAGGGCTCGGTCTTGGGGCCAGTCTTGTTTAATGTCTTTATTGATGACCTGGATGAGGGGATCGAATGCACCCTCAGTAAATTTGCAAATGACATGAAATTGAGTGGGAGTGTCGATCTGCCTGAGGGTAGGGAGGCTCTGCAGNGTATCAGAAATGGTGTGACCAGCAGGAGCAGGGAGGTAATCATGCCCCTGTACTCGCACTCGTGAGACCACACCTTGAGTACTGCGTCCAGTTCTGGGCACTGCAGGATGGGAAGGACATTGAGGTGCTGGAGTGAGTCCAGAGAAGGGCAACAAGGCTGGTGAGAGGTCTGGAAAACAAGCCTTATGAAGACCGGCTGAGGGAACTGGGCTTATTTAGTCTGCAGGAGACTGAGAGACCACCTTATTGCTCTCTACAACTACCTAAAGGGAGGATGTAGTGAGGCTGGGGTTGGTCTCTTCTCCCCAATTGCTAATGACAGGACAAGAGGAAATGGCCTTAAGTTACGTCAGGGGAAGGTTAGGTTGGATATTAGGAAGGAGTTCTTTACTGAGAGGGTGGTTAGGCACTGGAATAGGCTGCCCAGGGAGATGGTGGAGTCACTGTCCCTGGGGGTGTTCAAAAAACAGGTTGATGAGGCACTTGAGGCCATGGTCTAACGGTCTAATGGCTAGGAATAAGATGGGATAAAGGTTGGACTTGATGACCCTGGAGGTCCCTTCCAACCATAATGATTCTATGATTCTATTATTCTAGTGAGGGAAGAATAAAGAAACTGCAAATGGATGTAGCAAAGCGAGGGACAGGGAGATTGAGTAATTGATTACTCAGATAACCTCCTTGATGAAAGTGGAATTTTCCACTACTCTACTTCTTCCTCAAAGACCTTAACTCTCTCACACTCTCTCATAACTCAGATAAAGGGTCAGTTTCCAAAGGTGTAGCTATTTTAGAAATAATATGGCCACTGACTAGCCTACTTTGGAAGGAGTAGGGAAAACTGCTTGTTTGGCTGGTAAAGGAGAGAGGTGAGCGAACTAACTGCTGCCCTCCTCCTTGCATTCATCTTTATTAGGCAAACCAAGAGTTCTAAGAAAATGCCAAAATAGAAAACTTCAGTATGAGCTCATCTGAAAAAAAAAATGTCTCCCTACCATGCATCCTGAGAAAATCTTATTTCATTTCAGTTTCCAACAATTGTTTGTTGAATGAACAGGCACATAAGTCATCCTAGGAACCCAGAGGCAAACAAGGTCTGGGCTCTTTCAAACTGCTGCCCTGCATGGGATTCCAGTGTGCCTGGTGTCAGCTCTGTTGGGATTTTAGTCCACACTCTACACATGACTTTGTGTGTATGACACACTATGAGAATCAGCAACATCAGTGAGGTCCCTTCCATCTGGTTTTTGGAGCTGACGAAACTCAAAAACATTTCATTTTAAAGTCACTTTAAGGCCTTGAGCCTATTCCCCACTACACTTGCTCACCATTCTCCAGTGAGTTCGAGTCACATAAAGGAGCTGAGCTTACATTTAGCAGGAGTACATTGAGTCTTGTTTCCTTACAAAGGTGAAACTTGCAATTTAGAAGTCAGCATCACATGTTCAGCTGTGAAGGCTAATGTTCTATTAGTAAGCTGATTAATCTAACCAATATTTTTCCTATAAATTCCTAGAGAATACACTAGTGGTCCTCCCTTGCTGGGAGTCTGTAGTACTTCTCTAGCTAAACAGAGTGCCTAGGTATAGGCATATAATACCAGCTGCTTCATGACCCCCTACCACATGTCTTCAGCCATACCTACAACACAAGACATAAGCAGAGAAACATCACTGCACCCCTTCCAACCAGCTGATACCCGGGAATAAATGCTATTAAAACCACTACTTACTGACACCCTACTTTCTCGGGGCATTATCTGATTGCTGTACTCCCAGATCCAGCAGTTAGAGGCATACTTGAGCTGAAGGTTCATTGTATTCCCTGGCTTCAGTTCCCCATTGGCTGCTAATGATACATCTCAGCTGATTTCAGTGAAGCTGTTCAACTCTCTCTGGCATGGGATTTAGCCTAATAAACTCCTGGAAAAATGTCTTTGCCCCCAAACTTTATCCAAGCCTGAACATAACTGTTATCCAATGCTTCCAACAGATACAACATTTCCTTGTTTGTTATCTGGTTGACCCACTGTATATTGCAATAAACCAAGATGTAAGTGCATTGGGTTGTTTTATAGCTTCTCTGTAGATATCTTAATTAGTATGCCTGATATTCTTCTAACACAGGTAAAGTGATAAAAATATTGGCAGTAATATGTCTTTTGCAATAGGATCATTCCACGTTCTTGTGTGGTTCTGAGAAGCATTTTATGATTAAGAGGAAATGAGGAGGAAGCCTCCAATGGCAAAAAGTTCCCTGATCTTGTATAATCTATCTGATGAAAGATCAGAAAATCTTCCACATCTTGTGAATTCATTCAGAAATCTTTGCAATATTGTCTTCTGTCTCCAACAGAAGCAACAACAAATGTCTCAACAAGACAATGAGTTATCATTCTTCTGTTTTAAACTGATACTGCTGTCATAGAGTCCCCGCCACATGTGTTCCTGATATGAGCAAACCACTTCTCTTTTTTCTGCTCAGGAGTAAAGCTTCCCAGCGAGTGACAATGGTGCTGCCTCCACCACCTATATCTCCAAAATTCCTTCCATGGTGGCTTGACAGTGCTGTTAATATTGACAGTTTTCTGGATTGCCAGATGGTGAAAATTCAATGTAGACTTCTTTAATTTTTCAAAAGAATATAAAAATGGTTCCACACATTCCCTGTCCTACTTTAATTAATGGCTCTTTTTAGCTTTGTATGTCAGAAAAAAATAATAATCTCTCTACATAACAGAGCATTGTCTAGGACTGTCTATCCTAGATTAGTTCAGACTGCAATAATTTCTCCTGAACTGTGCATAATAACATGTCCACTTTTCCTCAGTAATACACTAAGGCTTAAAATGTAAGGCACAAAAACTATTGAGCAGCTTCTTAATGAATTTTGTCTTTGTCACAGTAAAGTCATTTCTGAAACAGCAGTCTTTTCCTCTATTGTAAGTACGAGTGTCACTGTCAGCTACCAGGTACAACACAGCCTTCATATCCTTGAGACCATATTCCACCACTGGGAAGTGAGGTGTGGAAGTGTGTGGACAGCAAGGACAACTGGGCTGTGAGGTTATCTGATTAGTAGCTGTGCAGGTGTAACCTTAGAGACAGTCAACCAGAACTTTGTAGCTGGTAAGAATAAGGGAAACAAAATCATCAGGGAACACAAGGGAAAGAGAAAACTTATTATGGATGTTGCAGGGGGTTGTAGGATTGTGCAAAGCTTAGTCTGGGATGCTTACAGGATGGATGAAGGGTGGAAAGGGAAGCGTCAAGGTGAGCTGTGGAAGAACAAGTGTTGGAAAAAGGAGAAGGAGAGAGACAGAAGTGTCCAGGCACATGTAACTGAAATGCCATTTGGTGCACTTGCTTGATCACAGCAGTCTCTCCTATCATCTCCTTAAATCATATTTCTATTTTCTTGACTTTGCTCTCTGTTCTGGATATACTTAGTATGGTATGTATATGATTTGCTACCAAACTTCAAGCTGGATTAGCCATTGATTTGGAAAACAGAAACTGAAAAACCCAAGGCTCGAGCTGTGATAAACAGGTGGTATTGTCCATGAACTTAATGTCTGGTTGAGAGTTTGTGTGTCTTTAAATCAAGACTGCACATCCATTTGGAAAGTGCAGTCCTGCTGAGCTGAGGAGGAGGAACAGGATCAGGTGCCTGTGCTGCTGGTGATGTGCATGCTGTGTATACTTGTGTGAGTGATGATAAAGACATCTACTCTCTGTCTGCATTGAGGTGTGTGGTTGGCAGAGCGTGTATTGTGCAGCACCTTTTTTCATTTTTGGGTTTCACACTCAGCCTTGCTACTGGCTGGATTTGTGAAGAGGAACAGCAGCAAAAAAGACCAGGGAGGACAAATCCCCCAGATCTTAAGTCCACCATATTCAGTTTCACTTAACAAGGTCCATAGCAGGGGGGTTGGATTATATGATCTTTAAGGTCCCTTCCAACACAGGCTGTTCCGTGATTCTACAATTCTATTCTGTCCTGCCACATCTTTCTCTGTCATGCCAGATCAATAAATACTACGGGATCCACTCCAGTGTGATATGAAAATACCTGCCTGCAGTTACCTTTAGTCCTGCAGGACTTTATAGCTCTGTATTTATGCTTTCCTTTCGAGATTTAAGGAGCTCTCCAGTATCTGACCCATTTCTGTATCTCAACTCCCAAGGCTGCCCATTCTGGAAGTGCTTGCATCAAGCACAGTGATAGATCCCAAACTCCTGGACATTTATGCGGCACTGCAGCTTAGTATTACACACTTCCAGACAGAGGAGCTCTGAAGAGTGAAGGGTATAGCCATTCATGAAACATCAATACTGGGAATTAAAATATCCAGGGATTGTTTTTGGGAACTGAGGTCAAATGATGCAGTAACATTTGCTTCCATAGAGCATACCTCATCCCAAACACAGGGTGATTGACTGCAAAATGCCCACTAGAAGTGTTTACTAATCCATAGTAACCCCTGCATTGTAATAAGCATTATGTGGAAAAATCTTCATTGGCCTGGAAGCAACAAAAATCATGCCAATGGTTGTACAGCAGAGGTGATCATGAGACCATGCATATGCCTGTGACCTTCCCCATTGTTATAGTTTGAGGGGACAGGCAAAATCTTACGGCTTTTGCTGCAAGGACCCAATGAGGGAGGGGTGGAGTTTAGGACCCTGTTGTGAAAAGGGGTCTGGGGTATCAGTTATCAGTATTCCCTCCCATTTCCTGCCAAGCTCTATAAAGCCAGGAGGACAGGAAGCTCGCTCTCTCTTCCGCTCTCCCTCTCTCGCTCTCTCTCTCCAGTGCTCCCCTTCCTGCCTGGTCGCCATGTGGAGCCAGCCCAGAGGAGGCCCAGCCTTTTGTTACCAGCTCACCACATGCTCTGCGGTATCTGACTGCATCAGGTGTTGGGGGGAGGGGTTTGGACTCTCTTTTACCC
>VZRW01012111.1:0-30001 GCA_013398125.1 Aegotheles bennettii
TCTGTGATTCTGTGAAACGGCTGCTCCGAGCACGGAGCTCCCTCCTGAGAAAAAAGGGCGTTTTTTGGCATGGCCTTAGCTGTTCTGAAAATCAGAAGTTGTCGGCAGGTAAGTGCGGTGTGTCGATGATGTGAATAATACTGTAGCATCTCTAGTAACGAGTACTTGTGACTCGGCACGCTGGCAGCAGAAATGTGTAAATGTGGGACGTTCTAGAAGCAGTATGCAATGAGACCCTTGCTGACTTTGCAGAATTAGTCTTTTTTTTCTGTCGGTCCTGTGTGCTAGTTAAACCCGTGTCTGGAGTTCCATTTTGCCGACCTCTTATTTCGTGTCTTTAGTGCTCGATCATGTTACCTGATCAGCTGTGGAGTCATTACAGTTTCAAAGGATATGTTGTTCTGAGTTTGCTTTTTGAGTGCGTCTGCTTTTGTTGGTGCACAAAATACATGCAGATCTACACCCAATTAGCTAAGAGCACAAACTGTTGACAAAGCCCTGATATATAAAAGTATAATCAAAACATGTACTAATCTCTAAATGTATTATAAAAGCTTTATTAAAAATGAACAACTAACTGAAAGCCAGTGCAGATAGTATTTGTATTTTTAGATCATTTCTCCTTACTTGATGTGATCATAGTAAGCTTATAAAGGGAGAGAATTTTTAGAAAACTGATACTGTTCCTAGGCAGTAATCTGGTCTGATAATATATCTGTAATTTGACTTGCTTAATTCTGTTTTCATTCGTATTAGTGTGTACTGCTCACTTTGGTACTTATTTTCTGAAGCCTTAGGCTTTAGCACAGTTATTCTCGCATTTCTTGGAAACTTCCCCTCTGAGACACCATTTCAAATGGCTTGGTTTCCAGGCTGGGAGAAAGAGAGGATGGGCTGAAACTTAAGAATGTGGTAAAACATGCTAATTGGCAGCTGCATTTATTCTGGCAAAAGGCTTTTTGCCACTTCTGTTCTACAGCGAATGCAGCGTCATACTTGTCTGCTGATTCTAGTTTCACAAAAGTCAAGCACTCAGTGGGCATTCTCCAATGCATCAGTCAGCCAAGCATTGCCATTTTGACTGCATTAGTGCAAATCATGTTTGTGAACAGCTGTTAGGTACTTGGTTTCACAGGATGAAGGGGTTCAGTCCTTATTGTTTGAGAGCAAATAGACCTGCATCTTATCAGAATGCAGGTATATAAGCACATCTAACTGCTGTGGCTGTGATTTGGGGAAAGCTGTGGGAAGCTTTGAAAATAGGTGACCCTTTTGGAAGGGTTTACCTATAAGGAATTTGTAGCAGTAGACTAACTGGTGGCTTTATCTGTATATTGCCCTTTTGATCCTTAAACAAGCTGCTGAGTCTGCTGACCTTCCAGGAGAACAATACCTTTTATTAGACTCCTGTATGGATTTCCTTGATTAGAGGTAACTTTTGAAGTCTTAAGTGCATAAAACTATAGTCTTCAATTGAGTTCAGCCTCAGTAAGGCACTCCTGTTTGGCTGGAGAGGTATTAAAAAAAGAAGAGTTTCTGCACTTTCAGGTACTGCGTGCAGGCTGAGCATGTGTTTAAATATGTAACATAACTAACTGTACAGGATTTTGAGCTTTAGTCCATTGTTTTTTGTAAAGTGGTTTTTAATGTGTTTAGTTCTTCTATTTAATTATTGGTATTTTCACCAAAGTCTACATCAGTGTCTTAGAAAAGGTGATAAAAACCCCTGTCTAGCACAGTTCAAATGAAGCCAGAAATGTAGCTGATACAACTAACGAATGTTCTGGTTGCGTCTGAGTAGTCCAGCTTTGCTCTTTTGATATCCTTCCCATCTGTCTATTTTTTCTACCTGTTCACCTTCATGGTTCAAAGTTATTTCATATCTCTTGTCTCTGAACATCCCTTTTTGGATGCCTGCCCAGCCACCCAATTCTCTTCTGTTATCTTGGGCATATTGTGCAGCTGCTGTTTTACTCTAATCTTGGGATTTCTCTTTTCATTCTCAATCACTGACTTTGGATATGTAGGCCAGCCCTTCTTCTCTGTGTCATCTGGTAAATACGTATAGGTCATCTGCTTCTTAGTAGCCTCTCTGTTCAGAAAGTCTCTACTGCTTCCCTGCTGCATTGTAAGAACCCAGAAAAATATTTGAAAAAGCACTGAGTAAGAACTGTATTTTAGCCACAGCACTTCGGATCTGGACCCAAAACTCATTGCAAAGTAACATTAAATACTTATGTTTAGGGTTTTATGAAAAACTGTTACTTTGTGAAGGAAATCATAACATGACAGGTACTATTATTTAAATTCTACAGTTACTGCCATGTTATGTAGCATGCTACAAGTATTACTTGTATATAATAATATATGTGTATATATATAATTACTCTTCAAATCCAGGCTACCTCATCCATAAACCTCATCATTGTCCCTGCTCACTGCGGGGGTTTGGACTAGGTGACCTTTAAAGGCCCCTTCCAACCCAAACCATTCTGTTTCTATGATCCCTTTGCTGTTAGCTACTATATTTGGATTCTGTCTGTTTTTAAAAGTCTTTCAATACTGCTGATTTGCATTGTTGTTTTACAAGTAAACCAGAATTTTCAGTACTTTTTCTTATAGTAGAGGAAGAAGTAATAGGGAAGATCTATTGCAGGAACATATTGATAATAAAGAGGATGCAGAAAGACTATGTAGTAAAGAAAATGTGGGTTAAGTAGACTGGTGTTCTTAGTGGGCTACTAGAAATCAAGAAACTTAGCTTCTCTAATCTAGTATCTGTCTAGCTGTAGAAAAAATTGCTGTCACTTTTACCTATAGGAACATGTGAAACAGTAATTATATGAAAAGCCAGCACGCTTATATAACCCCTGAATGACTGAAGTGCAGGACTCCCTAGTTTGTGTCTTACCTGATAAGATTCTGAGGGTGACTTTAGTTTTGAAAAATACATGAACAATTTCTTTAAAGAATTGCTTTAATTGTAAATTTCATATTTGAAAATGGGTCCCTAAGAATGATAACATAAGTAAGACTTTCATTGTAGCACAAGTATTCAGATGAAGTCTTTGTAGCTAATCTTTGTCACTGCCATCCCAGTGATACCAGCTCTCAATTCAAACTTAGGGTTTTATACTCACTGCATGGTTCTAAGTGCATTTTGATGTCTTTTTTCTTGTTTGTGCAACCAAGTATATCTGACAAGATTTCAGCATCGCTTTCAAGAAGTCCTGAAAACAATTAACAGAAGCCTGCATCTTATTTTAGTTGCCTTTTGCATTTTACATGAGTTTGTTGATAGCTTGAGCTGTAATTTGGATCAATAGAACTTGGTGGTGAACTATATATTAAGAAGCATGAAGCTGCCAATTTTTCTGTCGAAGCCTTACATAAAGCCTTATTGATACAGCTGGAAAACTTGCTCATGTTAGAGCAGATTGGTTAATTGTACTAAAAAGGATAATTAGTTCACTTCTGATTTGTAGAAAAAAATGTGTGCTCACCTGAGTTAGCAGATAAAGTTACCTTTCTCTTGTTAGAGGTGGCCTCAGCAACATGCTGTTCCAGTGTTCACTACCTGATACCGTTGAGACGGCTGCAGATGAACCACGGAAAGTTCTCCTGCGTTTATATGGTGCAATCCTGCAGATGGTGAGTACGTCGATTGCTTTGGGAATGGGAGGGTTTCTGTAGGTTAATTGTAGTATGTTTGGAGATCTTCATCTGTGACACCCTGCAAGTGTGTTTTGCTTTATCCTTTTGGGAATGTTTTAGTTGTGGTAGGGTAGGTTGCTAGCTTAAAACAGTTTTCTTTATAGTTTGTTGTTGTCTAGAACTTACACTCCTTTCTATGCAGATCCTAACTGGTGTGTATCAGCTGAAGGCTCATTTGCTGTCTGTTTGATCAGTAATGTTTTGTTTATGGTGTTAAGTTTGGACTGTGGTGTTTCAGAAAAGTTACTAAAGTTTGCTTTTTTACAGTATGTAGGACTTCGGCATAACTAGCAGGACTGCAAGAGACTGCTTAATTTTACACTTGGTGGCATTTATGAGTCTCAGATTAAAGTTGAAAATTTTGTCAAACTTGTACAGGGCTCAAGCATTTTATTAGACCTCATGGGTAATTGTTGCTGGAAAATTTGATTTATGGAGTTAGAATAAAAATGAAGCACAAACATCAATACTATACAGCCATCTTATTACCAGTCATATTTTCCTAAATGTATGATATGCCTTGTAACTGGCATAATGCTTAACCGGATGTTTGTTGAACTCTTATAATGTTACTTTTCTATTTGGTTAGTAAAATGTAAGCAGCATTGAAATTTGTCAAACCTTAAGAGGAGTGATTGGCAAATCTATTTCAAATTGTAAGGTTTAAAATCAAGAATGTTTTGTAAAGGTGATCTCTTATAAAACTTACAGGCTGTTACCATAGAAGCAGATCTTATGTTAAGATGTAACATAAAGCTGTATGTTACCATACAGCAGATCTTATGTTACCCAGCTCTGCTAGATACTTGATTATATTGTAAATAAATAAACATAAGTGTTTAACCTTATGAAAAATTGCAGCTTTATAAAATTACATTTGGATGTCGGCAATTGTTTCTATTTAACTTAGAGGGTCTGGTTTTATTATCCATTAATTTGATGTTTTTGCAGTACTCAGTCATTTGCTTCGAATAACTGATTCAATACCTGCAGGAGATTGACTGTTCCTGAAGCTTCAGCCCATTCTTTCTGCTTCTGCTGCCCTGCAAACTTAGTATTTAAAATCTCATTGGATACTGTCACTTAACTGGCTTTAAAGCATTCTATTATTATACTTCAAGGTACTAACTTTCCTGTGGTGTAGCAGACTTTACCAGAAATATGTAAAAAAAATTCCAGTGGTTTGAAATGGCATAAATGCTTGGCTACATCACTGCACGTGTTGGGGAAGTTAAACTGTTAAAGAAGAAGTGTGTAGAAGTTCATGAATTCAAGCTTAAATAGTCTTTAGTTTAAGAGAAACCAAAAGCAAAGTGAAAGAAATTGTGGTGAGAAACTTTGTTTTTTAAATATTTCCTACGGTTGATGCTAAGAATTTTTTTCCAAATGTTATTGGCTTTAATGTAATGCTGACTTAATATTTAGAAGGCTTGAGTAGAAATGTGGGCTCTAAAACTGCTGTAGTGGTAGAGCCTCTGTTGCCCAAGAGCTGTGAAGAAATGTGGTTTTTCCCTTTTATTTCAAAGGAAAAGTAAGGAAGACTGTAGAATTTGGTTGCCTTCCTCTTTCCTCAGGGTTTTTTAACTTGCTTTTTCTATGCCCCTATCCACTGAAGAAATCAATAAAATTTTGGGGTCTAAAATCAAAACTAATTTGGTTTGAAAATTGAAAGTGTGTTCATAACTTTCTAACCTTTCTACTCTTGGTGTTGAAGGATCTTTTGAGATGTCTAACTTCCTTTATTTCCGTAGTGGCAGTGAAATGACTGCTTTTGTTGGTGCAGTTCACTAAAGGTTAAGTAAGCAGAGAAAGTCCCAAGGTAAAACTTTCAGATTGCATTGAGGTTCACAATTTTTGTCCACAAACATTTGTCTCTTCCAGCTCTTCTACCTTAAATGCAAGTTAAAATATAAGCAAACTGTTTTATTGGGATATTTTGAAAAGCTCACTTAGAATTTTTACAAATTTCTGGGTGGCATAAGCAGAATCCTATGAGAAGCCTGTTAAGAGTGAGTAATTTGATATTTTCTAGTAATGTTACTTAAGTTTAAAGCCCTATAGAAGTTAAGGGGCACTGCTTAGGTAAGTTGAGTTTTGAGATGTTATGCTAAAATCATTACTTAATTCTCAATTACTTAATTGTAACTGCCACTGGGTATTAGTAGTTACCACTTGTTTGTTTCAGCCTTTGTAGCATGTTTTAACTCTTGTCCATTTTACTTTCTGTTGAGATTAGAGCATGAAACAGTGTTAATATCAACTCTTCTTATTCCTTTATTGTGAATACTATAGATCTATAGCAATCTGTACCAAATTATTGTATGTTCAGAAGAAAAGTTAAAAATTTGAATAGAAGTGAAAAATAGATACCTGATACTAAAGAATGAATGATACTGGCACCATAATTCTTTGAGCCACCTTTTAAAGGAACCCTTTTTTGCAGTTTGAAAATAGCCCCAGTTTGCTTATTATGTTTTGGAAGACACAAATGTCAGTACATGAAACTCATCCAATATAAACCATGCCAGTTGGCTAAAGCTGCCACACAGGGAAGGCTTTGTGCCTTCCTCTGTCATAGCTGATATGTTAAAGGCAATTTTTTGTGTGCATGACTGTTTTGGGAGGAGTTGGGGGGAGATGAATGGAGCTGGCTCAGCCATTATTATGGATGGTTGCACTGGCATGGATGTTTAAAAATCAAGGACTTCTGGAGTATATCCTTGAGCAAAACTTTAAGACAAGTATTTGTGCTTGTGATAAGTTAAAGTACTAACCATGTTAAAACTCAAATGTTTGAGGCACAATGCAGATATGTTCTACATTGGAAAAAGGGAAATGTCTTATTCTGCTTCACTTACTCTTGCTCCAGCTTAGTTGCTAAATTTAAAAGGGAGCATTGAAAGTAAAACTTCCTCATGACAAAATGCCTTTAACTGTTGGCTATATCAGTGTTAAAAAAACTGAAAAAAGGTTCTCCAACAATATGCAATTTAATGCTCAGACTTTTTAAGATTGGATTTCATATGCAGATCACTGTAGTGTTTCTACTTAAATTCAGAACAACTAAAACTTCATGTATCTTAGAAATGCTGATAGGATTTCTTCATAAAAGAGCATGAAGAAAAAGAAGCTCAGATTAAGGTGAATTTATTTGAAGTTCACCTATCAAAAGGTAATTTGGGGATTGATTCCTGTTTTTTTACACATGTCAAAAGAGCCTTGAACTCTGATTAGCAGGGGCTCTTTGCAAAAATAAAAACAGAATCTTGTATATAAACAAGGAAAAACAAACTAGTATACCCAATGTTCCTCTCTGGTCTCTCGACTTCTGTGTAAGCAAATACAAAATAAGTTACAAGTGGTTGCCACAATTCTGTGGTAAATTTTCCATACCTGCCTTGCTGCCTTTTATTTTTTGTAACTAAATAAAATGCGAACTGCTGTGTAACTAATTATCAGCGTCTTCGGTGGTTGTTGATGTCCATGTCTGTTTGTAGCATGGAGTAACTACAAATCCCTGGCACTGGCAGATGGCTTGAAAGAAACCAAGCACCTCTTAAGGGGATATATTTGTGTTGGGTGGAGTTAAGGGTATTCTGGGGGTAATGTACCACTTTAGTTGTATATGCATGTGTTCTCTGCTGCAGGCTTGCCCATGCGATCGTGCCTAGAGCACTCTGGTTTCCAGGTGACAGACACGATTCACGGTATAGTATGAGATCTCTGAAGTTGGAGCATTCTCTACAGCTTTCATTTTCTTTAGTACTGGATTTCATTGTTTAAAAATAAGGCTTAAGTAGCACCAGCTACTGTCTGTGCATCTGAATGTTTACAGCAATTATGAACTATCAAAGTACTGCCCCTTCCTTTCCTCTGCTCCCTCATAAGAGAATGGTAACTTGAAATGAAGAGGATTAGAGATGTCTTTGTGGCTTTTGTAGGGCTAGGACTTCAGCAAATTAGTGTCAGTTCCTTCAGATCTGGCAGGGTTCAGTGATCAACAGCAGATTCTTAGGAGCAAAAATAGTTTCCACTGCATCTAAAATTGCTTGTATTCCCATACAGTGAAGTTCAAATTGATATCTTCCAACAGCTTCTAGAACTAAGAAAAGTTTCCCCTGCATAGGTTGCTTCTAACATCAGGCAGTTCCTTGTAATGTTGGAATTCCTTGGGATTTGAATTCCTAGGGATTTGTCCAAATCAAAGTATTGCAGTATTTTGGAGTCTTGAAAACTACTGAAGCTGAGTAAACTCAGAAAAATGGAGTTATAATGTAAGATTTAAGTTTCTGGGCAGAGCTAAGTTTGGGGTTTTTTTGGGAGGAAAAAATTTGCAAGTTCTTCCTTTACACAAAATTCTCCTGCCAAGTGTAATTTCAGATTTTTGATACAGAGCTCATCTTCTGAGCTATGAGAGAAATAAATTTGGGACATTAGGGAAAAAATTAAGAACTCAGTTTTCTGTGTCAAACTGCTGGATGTAGAAACACTGGTCATCTTGTGATCACAGATCAGATAATGTGCAATGTCTCTCTCTAGGACTTTGATCTTATACTTGAAGCTTCCTGCCTTAAAATCAATTTACATGACCATAAAGTAGACTCTATAAACTTCTTGTTCTGTGCATATAGCTATCTTCCCTTATTAAAATTGTAGTGAGCTTTTTTATTAATCTGCTCCAAGAATAAACCTTCCTATAATAAAAGCACAAACAAGTGTTAAAGAAAAGTTAAAGATGTAGAACACGTGCCCATTTCTAGTTAATATTTCCATATAGAGAGGGTGACTAAAAACCTTCAGCAGTTATTCAGTCATTCTCTTATTTGGGTAATAAAGGCTCCTCACTGCTGTTGAAGTAAGTGGCTCCCAGAATTGAACATAAGTTGGAGTGAGCTACTAGAGTTTAGCCTAGAACACGTGAGCTAGATATGTAGATCAAATACCTCATGGTGTGAGAAGTTTCACTTTGAGCCACTGTTCTCATTGTTGATTGTGCAGTTTGAAAACAAATTCTACCACTAACACCTGTTAAACTCTTAGTTAAACTCAAACTTCTGTTACATAAAATTGTATCCTGCCTACTTCATTCTCCTTGAATGTATTCTGGAGACTTTTCCAACTATAGGCTGAGTGCATGGCCACTTGTGAAGACTGGTCCTCTCCAAGCTCCAATTCATATTTGCAAATTACTTACAAAATACTTTGTATTCATTCTCCTCTGGACACTATTGCTCCATGCTGAGGGAACAGAAGAGAGGAAGGGATGCTTCAGAAGTCTCCTTTTCTGACTCTGCAGTACACATCCCTGTCTGTCTCTTTCTAATGGCACAGTAGTTGCCATTAGGTTATCTCCAACACTAATTTGAGGTGAACTCCTAGAACTGGCTAGCTTTTCATATAGTATGACTTCTGGAAAGTGGATGCCAGTTCAGGTTCTAGGGTAAAGCCTAATCTGCTTACCTTCTGATGAGCTGAACCATTCTGAGAGCACCATTAATCAGGAGAGACTCCTGTATGGTGAGTAACTTTCTGACTGTTCAAGAAAAATCTAAGATGCAAGAGTGGTATTTGATGTAAGACATACTTGTTCAGAGAAGCCCTCTGTAAATTTTTTTAATACTATTGAGTAGTTACGCATTTAGCTTTAGTGAATATGTTTTGACTTTATTAATTTCCTTGAAAGGATTATAAACTAACAGTAGTTTTCATATTGTCTTGTTTTAAACTTATTGTCCTAGTGAATGGGGAAGTACTTGCTGAAAGACCATCGATTCATGTTAACTATACTTCTTCTATAGCTTCTGAAATACTGTAACTGCATAGCTCGTGTAAATCATTAGCTTGTTGTATTGTACTTAAGGCAGCTGGTGTTGCTTAAATGTATTTCATTAAGTTCATATTTCCACCCTTGTTTTGGAGATATTAGAGCTTTGGAACAGAAAGGTATGCACGTGGTCCTGTGAATCAAATGTTTTTGTTCAGAAGGTGGAGATGAAGGCTACCTTTATGGGCCTCTAAAGCTAGCCTGGTTTAAACAGTCAATGGTGGAATTGCAACATAAATAGCAGCCACAAACTGTTGCTAATTCTAAGCAAATATTTGCTTTTTCTTCCTCTTACCTTCAAGCCCTTTAAAGGATGAGGGTTTTATTGCATCTTGAATTTTAAATGTGCAACTCTATTAAAAGCATGTGCCATTGAGGGTTCAGTTGCTGAGGGTATGGTTTGATACTCAAACTGCTTTTTAATGACTGTTAACAATTCTAGCACAATACATTATGCACAGAATTCGTTAAAGTTTTGTTAGTGAACTGCAGTTCTTACTGAAACATCTTTAGCTTATGTGGGCAGTTCATTAGAAGAAAAATCTTGGATTTCTGTGGCCAGCAGTACATTGTACATATAGCTTAGTATATTTAAATCAGGAAATTCTAGTAACAAGAAATTTAGAAAATAAGGTAATAGAAAAAAAGCAAGTGCTTTGCAAGCTTCCTAACATGCCTATTCTAATAGTCCTTTTAAGGCTTTTATGTAATCTTTGTAATGTCTCTTAAGTGCTTTAGCTGCAAGAAGAATATCATCCCAGATGTCATGCAGAGGGACTTAATTTTCTCATAATTAAAAATCTTCCTTTAAGCTTGTGATAGATTGAAATCTTGTTTTAAAATACTGGAAAACAATAAAAACATAACTGAATTGGCTCAGACTATTTACAGGAGTGGCTTAGTCTCAGTGGCACATCCTTTTGAAATGTTTTGGAATTGTTGAAATAGTATGGTAAGATGGATACTAGTGCTGTAGCTGTTGCAGATCAAGACAGTGAGACATCTAGTTAATAGTAGCTGGCACTCCTACTCCCTTTGTTCTGGTGGTTGCAGGTTAATCATGTTAAACTTCATCTTCTCATTTGTTTACTTTTTCTCATTCATAGAGGTCCTGTAATAAAGGAGAGTCTGTACAGTCTCAGAAGGAAAATAACTTGCAAGTGAGTAAATTTGCTTATTTCACATAATTTTATGGATGACACAGAAATGTGGTGATCCTGCTTGTTCTAAATCAGTAGTTACTCCACCTGGTATCTGGGCTGTGTTTTCTAGAAATCGTAGAGTAATGAAGAAAATAAATCTATTTGCTCATAGAAGCAACATTATAGTATGAGTGTCTGCACGTAATTTGGAAAGACTTAAGCATTCTACATTAAAAAGAAACATCCCCCCCTACAATTTTACCTTAAATGGTTTCTTACCATTTCTAGCATTGATATCAGTACTGCTGTTTCTAATGCTAAGCTCTTCTTTCTTCAGTAGAGGGAAATCAGTACTCTGCTTTACCTAATGCCTCTTTTATAATACATTAATGAACTCTTGAGGAAGCTATAAGGAGCTAGAGATGACTTCCTCTTGAACATGTAGTGTTTCTGAGTAGCGACTTCCTCTTGAACGTGTAGTGTTTCTGAGTAGCATTGTGCTTGGATCATCTGTGCTCTGCAGACTTAGAAGTTCTTGCTTTTGGAACCACTTCTGCTCATGCAGCGTAATGTTTAACTGAGTGTAATTTTTCATAAAGTCATCTAAACATAATTTGGTAATTGAGATTTGTATCCCGGCAGTATTTTTTCAGTAAGGGGTAACAGTGCAACATGTTAGCCAGATGCTTTGCTTCTTATGTACTATCATTTTCCAGCTCCAATGGTTTTGGCAGTGATTAGGTACATTTTACTCATTTGATAAGTGCTGCTTTTCTCCACTTGTATTTTTTGCCTTCTGGGAATGCCATCCAAAAGCAGTCAAGCATTTTGTGTTTTTTTTTTCTAGCAAGGTGAAGCTGGTTTTCAAAAGCAGTCATTCAACAACAAAAATTTGAAGTTTTCTTGAATCTTCAGTTAAGTTTACTAGAGCAGCTTCAATCAGTTGAACCAAGACTGAACTGAAAAGTGTACTGGTTTAATTCCTCAGTTTTCTTCAGGGATGAACAATGCTTGACTTCTCACCTGCTCAATCCAGTAAAAAAAGTTCCTAAAGTTATTAAAAAAAAATCTAAACAAGCCCCACCCTAGTGCCAGCTGGTAGTGTAAGTTTTGCAGTAGAGGAGGCAAGGCTTTGAACTTCAGAGCTGTCTCTGTTGCCTGAAAATGTTGATTCTGTGCTCATAGGTTGTTTTCTTCTATTGATCTCATAGTTCTGGAACTTCACTGTTTAATCAGTGTACTCAAGAATTCCTGTCAGGATGGTTTGTTTTAATTCTTTCTATTAGGTAAAAATTGTAGTTAGGTTTGATCAGAAGAGTTAATGTCATCCTTTGGAGAGAAGAAAAACCTCTGGGTAATCCCCAAATGTTCTAGATCACTAGCAAAAGAATTGTAGTTGTTCAGAGCTGCCTGGTGTTTGACAACTGTGACTAGAGACAGGATAGTCTTCTGTCAGCTTATAATGTCTTTTAATAGGAGTTATCTTTTTTATTTGGGTTTTCAGCTTTTAGCTTATAGCTTTCCTCAAAATATTACTGTTTCATGTGTTTTGTAGTGAGCTTGTTATGGAGCAAGAATAAAGCAGAAACTTCAGTTCCAACTGAAGTATAGAAAGGCTTTTGATTATTTTTTTTTACCAAAAATGTGCTTAACGGAAACCAATCCCAAGTCATTCTTGTAATGAAAAACTGGTTAGTTCAGTTGTTCATTCATTTGCATAGTTAAAATATCCTTTTGTGAGAGTGTGTTAAAATAGCCAAGGTTAAAATTTATAGTTCCTGTGTTATGATTCAGTAGGATAAATTCCTTTAGGAAACGGAATTTGCCATGTTCCCACAGGTTAGGGAAGAGAGGGTGTTCTGGTTTTTGCATAGTTTTCATTTGACCTGGCTCACCAACAGTACCTGTTAAGTAATACAGATTTTCCACCCCAGCTTTAAACTTGAAAGCAAAATATTTTTATTGGTCCCATGCTATGAGCTGTTATTAGTCAAGAAGCTTTGGTTGGTAGAATGTTGAATCTTCTTTTTAAAGATAACCCTGACACTTCTTGCTTTGTAACAGTTTAGCTTTTGTGCACACCTCAGTTCATTTCTGTGCAGACACCAACTAATTCTTTATCTTTTTTGTAGGGGGCAGAAGCCATGGTTCTGGAAAGTGTTATGTTTGCCATTCTTGCAGAGAGAGCTCTTGGCCCAAAGCTGTATGGAATCTTTCCACAAGGGCGACTGGAAGAGTTCATTCCTGTGAGTCCTGTCCATGATTAAGTAGTGGGTGGCTGGTAGCTGTTTTAATTGATCATGACAAGGAGGTCTCTTGGCTGCCTAGAAAAGCAGGGATGTAGGGATGGAATACTTGGCAGCCTGTAGTAATTGCTAGCTGTAATTTGATACAGTTATAGTGGGTGTTGGGAGAGCCCTATTATAGCTCTTGCCAGGGAGGTACCTAAAACTCTTCAGCTGAAGCAGAAACTAATAAATGAAGATAAAAAGCCTGTTAGATACCAAACATAGCATTGGAAGCTAGGGAATAACACTTTCCCTTAACAGCAACAAGAGCAGATGCTTTTGATGTTCTTAACTATTTATATATGAAATTTGCTTTGAAGATATTCTTAGTGTGAGATGTGATATTCCTCAGGTCTTAATCTAGAAGAAAATTGACTAAGTCATAAGTAAGCTAGGCTGGCTAACTCTGCTTTTACAAAGACAACAATTTTGTAAGTTCATTTGGTATTAAAATATATTGCTTGAGTACTATGCTAGTATTTTATACTATGCTGTATAGAGGCTAATGCTAATGTTTGTAATTAATTGCACTTCTGTAATTAATTAACTGTATTTTAAAATTTTATGTTATATTACAGAGCAGGAAACTAAGTACTGAAGAACTAAGCTTACCTGACATATCTGCTGAAATAGCTGAGAAGATGGCTAGATTTCATGGCATGAAAATGCCATTTAATAAAGAACCCAAGTGGCTTTTTGGAACAATGGAAAAGTAAGTTATGCAATACTTTAAAGTATGAAAAAGGTGACTTGTAATTTCAATCAGGTCATTCTTCCTGAATGCCCAAAAGCACAGGCTCTCATTGTACCCAGAAACTGTTTCATAGTTACTTGAGGAACTTAAATTACCTTGAACAGTAATATTTTCTTAACTCTTTTTTAAACTTTCTTGGTTTTAGTTTAAATGGTATCTTAGTATGAGAACAGTAATATACTTATTGTCACAAATGCTGTACATTGTCTCTATTTTTAACAGATATCTAAATCAAGTGCTGAGGATTAAATTTACCAGGGAATCCAGAACTAGAAAACTGAACAAACTCCTCAGTTACAATCTCCCACAGGAGATGAAAAATCTAAGGTAGGCTTATTTTTGTCTACTTCTGTCTTCCAAATTAATTTGTTTCAATATGAATTTGTATACTTGTTCAAACACATCATGCTATAATACTTCTGGATTAATTTTGCCTTAGAAGTGGCAATTGGTTTTGATTCTGCAACCAACATGTGTTATATGACTACAAATTGATACGATCATTTGCTGATCAGTGAAGTCTAATTTCGTTGTCCTGATCCTGGACTCCTAATTGAGAATAGTCTTGCTAGAAGTACATAGCACTTCAAATTCTTACAACAAAATCCATTCTTTACTTGGAAATGGAACTGAATTCTAGTGATTTTATTACTTACAAGATCCTATATTGCTGTTTTCTAGAGCTATGCTTGAGGCTACTTCATCACCAGTTGTATTTTGCCACAATGACTGTCAAGAAGGTAGGCTGCTGACACTTCATGTACTTATTCAATGATGTAGCATTAAGCCTTTTCTGATCACTTGTTTGCTTTCTGAGAAGTAGTGATGTTATTGAGGTACTGTCCTGGCAGCTGACCTGAAGCAGCAGCCTGTGCACTCCCAGTGTGCAACAGCTGCAAAGTGCATTGGCTTCAGCAACACTTCAGGCTAATTAAAAGGACATCTAGTGTCATAACTGGATTAAGCCAAGCATGTACATATGCTCTGTTAGTACAGGTCAGTTGGTGATGGGAGCAGTGCAGCTTGGTTTTTCCTGTCTTCTACATAGATGAGATTATCTGAACAATGTTTCTTCAAGTATTGCTTTTCTGTAATTTTCCTGGGGACTTTTTTCAATATACTGTATTATCTTAAAATTTTCAGGTAACGTCTTGCTTCTGGAAGGCAGAGAGAATTCAGAAAACCAAAAGCTGATGCTCATTGACTTTGAATACAGCAGCTATAATTACCGGTAAATCACTGTTTTCTATTCAGCAGGGAAGTGTATTGCTTTCTGCATGCTACCATGAGAGCAAGTGATGCACTGCTGGTTATCTGTCTATTCTAGTGCATAGTGTTCTGCTCTATTAGTGGTAGACAACAAACATAACTAGTCAAAACAGCTCTGGTCCTGATGGCGTAGAGCATAGGCATGCAGCAGAGTCAAAGTTGTTGGAACTCCTTTATTGTTCAGACTAGAGGCCTTGTTTATGTAAAATGGCTTCTTGCTTGTATGTCAGAATTTCTGGTGGGGAGATGAGGAGAAATGTGTGTATACATTTGTATGTAGGGCAGGTTTGCTTTTGCACTTTTCTCTGCAGTCCTTTCAAATGGCGTTATCTGTGCAGATGAGTAATCCTAGGTTTTTCAATACATGACTACAGAAAATGCTTTCTCTTACCAAAGTCATCTAGTACTGGTGTTTAAGGATGATCCAAGTGTGTGGGGTCATTAAACATTAGCACAGCTGGAACATAACTGAACCCTGAATTTCAATAATGTAGATGTGGGATATGTTAAATGCTTTGAGTATGACCTCTTTGCCTGCAATAATGCTAATGTTAGAGATGTGTCTGAGTTCATGCTGAGATGTAGTGTATACTCAAGTGTTTTAACTGTCTACTTGGTAGCAAAGTCTAGTATTTTCACGTAGCTGGTAGCTTTCATTCTTAACTGCTCATCTTTACTAATTGATTTTAATAACTTGCAAAAAAGCTGTATTCTAGTCACAAATTCTCTACCTCCTGTAGCAAAACTGCAGTAAGTTCTAGGTAGCCTGGTGCTTTTAAACTTGATTTTAGGTTTGCTTAAGCAAAAGCAGATTGCTAGTATGCAAATATTGAGGTACTCAGTCTTTATCTCCTTTCAGAGGATTTGACATTGGAAATCACTTTTGTGAATGGATGTATGATTACACATATGAGAAGTACCCATTCTTCAAAGCTAGTGTTCTTAAATATCCGTCAAAGAAGCAACAGGTAGGCACAAAAGACAAATTAATGAAATATGAGTGTCCACAGTCTTCAAATCTGAACTTTTTTCAGTTCTGTTTTGGACGTTGTCCCAAGGCCTTTCCTTCATGACTTTCTTGAATATAACACTTCCTGTAATCCTGACTATTTTTTCTGTAAAAATCATAGGAACTTCATAATAGCTATTCAGGATAGAATATTTACTGTGTGCCATGTAACCATCTACCACAAAGTCCAGTAGTTGTGGAATGCAGCTGTGAAGTTAATTAGCAGTAGCAAAATGTTACATGTTGTCCTAATATTACAGCTTTTCTTAAACCAGACTTCCAAGCAATTGGTAGAACCACCATTAATCTTAAAGTTAACTCCAACACTGTTAATGTTTGGAAACAATAAATGACAACTTATTAAAAGATCTGACTATCTCTAAAAGAGGCAAATATGTCTTGAGACAGAGCTATAACTGTTGTCTACTTGCTTTCTAGCTTCATTTTATCTGTAGTTACCTGTCTGCATTTCATGATGGCTTTGAAAATCTGAGCAATGAAGAGAAATCCAAACTAGAAGAGGAAGTATTGATAGAAGTTAACAGGTAACTTATCTTTCACAACTGTATCTTGAAACTTCCACTATGCTACTTACACTTGTATACCTCACTGAATGGAGAAACTTCAGCCAAGAGACATTCTAAACTATTTTTATGTAGTAAAGAAAAATCTGTACACTGTAACCTTTAGATGTATGGTATATACTGTTACTGGAGTAAGCAAAATACTACTTCATGGGGAAGCTAAGGGAATTATTTTTATAATGTCATACTTGAAGAAAAGGTGTGGACATCCCTGAACTAGGGAATACTATTATAACGGGGTATTGAAATAAGGTGGTGTGACTTAGCTGGGGTATTTCAGTAAATGTAGCCTTGTATTTTCAGGTTTGCCCTTGCATCACATTTCTTCTGGGGTCTGTGGTCTATTATACAAGCAAAGATCTCATGCATTGAGTTTGGTTACCTGGTAAGTTATTTAACTGTAGTTTCACATCACTAAAAATCTGTACTCTAATTTGTGGTACACTACCAGAAAGTAAATGAAATGGCCTCTCACAGCAACTAATATCTTCTAAGTGGAGTAAAACTTTAATAATTCATTACTAATTTGTGCTCTTTCCTTAAGAATATAAAGAATAGCTAAGATCATAAAAACTTCAGAAATTCTTCCCATTGTTATGTAGAGACTATAGCTGTATGTGTCAGGCCTTGCAGTGGGGTGATGCCTTGCAGAGAAGTGTTCTTCTGCAATAAAAGCTCCTGTGCAAGAGGGCATGCAGTAAGTGTTGAATTTGCAAACTGACTGGTCAAAGTGCTCATGTAACAACATGTTGATATACAGTGTGCAACAATGTCAATGACAAGTAGTCCATACTTGAGCAATGGGTCAGTCTAATTCTTGATACATGTTTAGTGTACTGTAAAGTGTTATAACTTTCAGGTACACTGAATATCCTGCAGGAAGTATTGCAGAAGCCATTCTTTTTAGTGAACTCCCGACCCTTTTAGTTCCTGTTTTTTTGACATGCTGGCAGCAGCTAATAGTGTTACAGTTGAAATAAGATTGGAGGAAATTTTAAGAGGCTGGAACACCTCTGGAGAGATTATCCTTCCCAATACAGCTAATTAATGCATTCAGATGATGGATTATGGAGGCAACACAGTTAATACCTTCATTATGCTTCCCCATCCTAAATAAGAAAACTCAGCTGTGTTTACTATAGAGTACTGAATGTCCCTTATTTCTCTAGGAATATGCGTTATCCAGATTTGATGCATACTTTGATCAGAAGAAGAAGCTGAAGGTGTGAATGTGGGAGGTGTGGCCGGCCTGTTGGTTACTGTACGAAGAGGGCAGCTGGACAGAACTTACACTGTGCTTATGCTACTGTATCTCTAATGAAGATGTCACTGAATTCCAGTTCCTTGGAACACAGGTGTACAGTACTGAAGACTGTATAAAAATTACTTGTTTACAGTTTCGTAAATACTTGGAATGAGATTGGGAGGCAAAAGTAAAATGCAACTGTGCAATATCTCTAAGTCTTTTTGATCTAGAAGGTATTTTATATTATGGGAGAAGCTTACAATTAAGTGTCAATATCACATGCATCAGAGCAAAGTGTTACTGTGAGTGCTTTTTTTCTAAGGGGGTGTCAGCATTAGGGTTTATGCTGTAAGCAGAACAGTTGTAAAAGATGATTCATTGTAGACACTGCCTCTTGATGAGAAGGAAAAGTGAAGGAGAAGACTGTTAAACTGAAGTAGGCTTAAAATGTTACTGTGAGATTAAGTTCAATGTGCCCCATGAACACTATCTTTTAAGCTGCTGATACATTACACCACTTTAACCATAATACAACTAAGCATGTTGAAGTGGTATACTTTAAAGTGTTATTTACATACATGAATGTTTCTCTTAGCTGGTGTGCCTGTGAAGTATGAATGAACTTTGAACTGGACATTCTGAAGGAGTTTGTCTTGAACTGTTCATTTCATGTCCTTCAAGAATATGCTTTAGCCCAGCCTGCTTGTCTCTTAAAATGCTGCGTCCTGCACAGGGAGTTCTGTGGGCTGGCAGCAGTGGGAAGAGTGCCTTGAATTGTTCTAGCAACTCCCCAGATATAACTGGATTGGCATTGATGATACTTGTAGTCAGAGCCCATCTCTTTCCTTATGTTGTCACAGTATATGGCTGTAAGAAGTAGTAGAGCCAAAGACTGCAGAGAACGCTTCAGGAAACTGCTGTTCTGCTCATCCAATGCTTATGTGGCTTGGGAGGTGTTTTTCTTTCACCTTCAACTTTTATCATGGTCCAGCAATCCAATAAAGTGGAGCATCTTGTGGGGAACAATAATACGTATATTGAAACTTCAGTATAATCTGTGTACATGTCATCTAAAGATTTCTTTAGATTTTTTGGGAGCTTGTCTATTTTGAATGTTATTTGTTTGTGCTTTCTAACACTCTGTATTATAAATAATAAACTTCTAAGTCTACCCTTTTTCATTTGTATAGCAAATACTGTTTCAAGCAGCTGAAAAAGTGTGCAGCATTTCACATACTGTACAGCATAATTTGTAAAAGCTGTCATTTTATTCTCTAGTATAAGAGAATCAGTTTCCATACATTCAATTATTAAGACTTTATAATAAATATAAAGCACTTAAGGATATCAACTGTGGTGTTAAGTCTTCGTTATATCTGCAGGATAAAATAGATGCTGTTTCTGGCCTTAATCTATGCTGGAAGTACTTTTTTGCTCGCCTTCAAAGGCAGACTGATGTGAACTTCAGGCTCAATGCTGTGGGATATGCCTTCTACTTAAATGTGTGTTTAGCATTTATTGTATAACTGAATGCTAATAGAAAGTGTGTGGAAGAAAGGTGGTTAAAGCAAGTGAAGAAAAGTAGACTGAAGATCAGTTTATAAAGTCTGTAGTTCTAGAGGTGAGAAAATGTTTAGGTTTAAGCAGTTTACTGTATCTGTCCTGTTAACAAAGATAAAAGTTACCAGTTTATATTGAGTTTTATTGGCACACCAGAAGGAGTATTTGTAGTATGAACAGCCAGGTAATTTCTCTAGGCTACTGAAGCCTTTATTTAGCAGCTACTCTTTCACACAGTAAACCCAGTGGGAATGGCAGTGAAAGTGGTGGAAACAAACCCACAGCAAAACAACCTTTTACTTTTAAAGGAAACTATCACACTATCAGTTGTTGAGGCAGACAGTCAGCTGCTACTTTGAGGTGATTTATTGGGTAATTGGCATAATCTATGGTGTACCCCCATCACTCCTGCAGCCATTTATAAGATGAAAATACGAATGTTCAGACTTAAGGAAAAATGTCCCACTACAGCTCATTAAGGATTTAACCTTACAGCATTCAGTCTGTGCAGTCTTGGGGCCATAGCAGATGTACTGCCTTCTCTCAGACTTAAAAGAAAAGGTGTTTCTGGTGTGAAGAGGATATAATCTATTAATAAATATCATAGTGATGCCACTAAATGGAATGAGATTTATATTTTTGGAGTTGCTGATCTCTTGATAACTGATTAGGGAGCAAGTTTATTTTCAGCCCTGTGTTCAGGGAACAGACTCTGCAAGGAGCAACAATGGTGAAAAGCAGTATCAGCCTTTGCTCTCTGTGTAATGTGACTCTTGATCTTCTCACCAAATGCAGAGAGTTATTTGCCATAATGGGAAGAAGCAGAGATTACCAGTACCAGTTACTTCATGAGAACTGTGTTGGCTTTCCACTGCTAGGGTTCTTCACTTAAGAGTCAGAAGCTGCCTTGGAAAATCCCTGTTGCCCAGCACTGAAGATGCTAACAGGAAAAAATCACCATGGCTGCTAGGCATTTCCCTTTGAAGTGTGATAGTGTTGTGAAAAACAATTACTTGAAAATGCTACTTTGCAGATCAACTCCCTCCCTTTATCTGTGTGTCTCAAAATCTCCTAATATCAATCTGAATTTCTGCTTTCTTGCCTATCAACTTGGCTGAAGTTAAATGGAATGAGCTGGGTTTCACTCCTTCAGATGGATGTGATTATTTATCCTAGCTGATTATGGCTGTAGAAACCCCTCAATGGCACTGAGGCTTGCAGGTGCGGTATCCAGGAACCTAATTTGTCCTGCAGTTCACTTACCAGACATGACAGGAAGGAAAGAACCCAGTTTAATTCTGTCAGAGTCTGCAAAACTGGGAGTGCATCCTCTGACTTGCAAATAGGGAAGGAGAAAGCAAATAGATTAAGTTCCAGGATTAAGAAAATTGACTGTCCTTAGCACAAGTGTCAGCACCTCTGAGCTTATGTATTCTGCTTTACAACTGCATTGCTGTGGGTTTCTGAGGTTCAGCTAATGAGTGATGCTGTGTTAAATCAAAGTGACTGAACCTGCAGATTCTTCAAGACACCAATTTGTCTTCTCTGTATCTTCAGCAAGTCATTACAGCTTTTCAGGGTTAGTAAAATCACAAGTCCAGCAACCAGAAGTCAGCAGATCCTGCTGCTCTTTCTCCACCACAATTCAGCTGTCCCAGTGAGATAGAGCCAGTGCAAGGAGCTGCCAGGCAGCACAGCGCAGCCCTGCATTGTTTTAGTGGTTTACAGAAAAGCTGGTAGGTGGGAGAACCACTGTTTGCTGTGCTGTACAAAGACAATAAGGCTTTTAAAAATTCAAATCCTCCCTTGAAAGCTCCTTGAGGCAGTCTTGGATGAGCTCTGTCAACACGTAGGCACAATTGTGTCTGATGCCAGCCTGGGTCTGCATGAAGCAGCAAATGGAGCATTTCACCAGAGATGAATAAATAACTGTAATGGTTCTGGACTGAAATAAAATACAGCATGCACTTACAGGGTCCTGCCAGGGAACAAAAAGGAGCTACTGTACTTGGTACTCAGGCAACAAAGCTGATCACTAGCAAACAGGCTACTTGTTTTTCTCTAACGTGAAATTCGCTTTTTGTGGCTTTCATATTTAGAGTATGCAGAGCTCCTACTGACTCAGCGTTAAGTGCAATTGTATTATAATGTGAAAACGAAGCTATATGTGTGTATATATGTGATTTTTATTTACCAGTCTCATTAAATAGGGATCAGCCAATAGAGTCTGATGCAGTCCAATCTGCCTTTCATGAAGACGTTGAAGCCTGCCTTAGGAGAAAACATCCTGAGCAAGAGTTGCTTTGAGTCTTGGGATGGTGTAGCTCTGAAGTGCTTGTCTGAGGAATGGTGCTAGAAAAGGCAGAAGGATAAGCAGGGGTGATGGGATTTGGTAGAAATCTACAGGTGGTTTCTGGCAGAGCAAAAGACAGCACACAGCAGTTGAGTTCTAGCCCAGTGTGCTGGACTAGATATCTTTTCAGAAAGCCTTACAAATGCTGCCTCTGCGGCCAGTCCTAGGAAATGTTACTTTTATTCCTTGTTCCCTTCTTATGGAAATAAAATATGACTCAGGAATCAGCCATCCTTTCTAATTTTCAAAGCCCACACCTTTTGAGGTGCTGTAAATTCAGGGCTGTCAGCTGCTGTCTGAAGTGGCCCACTGGTAGAATTTAAATGGCTCAGGAGATCCAGCATGCTGTGAGGCCATCCACAAGAAGCTTTCAATTCCCACCAAGTCAAGAAAACAGCAGACCCAAAAGGTACAGACTTGAACAGTGTTGAAATATTACTAGTTGCCTGTGTCCTGCCTTGGAGACAGAGATCTTCCCACCTAGCAGGACAGTCAGCCTTTGGCTGGGTACAGAAAAAGCACTGCCTGCAATCATCTCAAACATTTGCTGACCTTTGCTCTGGTGTTTGCCATCTGGAAACTCAAGAGTTTCTTCTGCACATGGGTTTTTCTCCCTGCCATTGCAATTCCTCTGACAGCCTGTGAGGAACTTACCATGTTGTATTTGTCTTGACTATGTATACTGAAGCAAAGGGCATTGCAGCTTCTGTGTTAAAAATATTCCATGTTGAATAAACCCACTGAAGCCATGTTCTCTCTTCTTGCTGCATCTCATTGAATCATAATGCACTGGAAGTCATCAGAAATTCTGGCAATATGAGCCTATTGCAGATGTAAGTAAAGAGAACAAGGAATGGAAAGGAGGAAGCAATCCTGTTGTAATTGCCCAACACAAAGACTATTAAATAATACAATAATTTCCCCAGGAAGAGATTATAGAGGATTGTGTGTGATGTCGCAAGTCTGAAGGGTTTAAAAATTCACCTCAGAATGAAAGTCTAATTAGAAGGCTACAGCTGTAAAGAAAAATGGTTATCTCATAAATCTCTCAGTAGACTTGGTTGGAAAAAATACTGATTTCTCTTTAAGAATAAAAAAATCAATTCATTTCCATTGAATTATATTTTGGATGAAGACTCAAGACTTTACAGTCTTGTAAAGTCTTACACTCTTCAGGGTTTTGAAATTCACTTTGAGGTGTTTTCATTCCAGTTTGAAACTATGAACAACCCAAAGTAAAATGAAAGTTTTCCATAACATCCTAATTTGTTTTTCTTTCTGACCTCTCCCTACCAGTTTTTATTTTTATATATTTTTGCTAGGTTTATTTATAAATATGCAGGCTTTCATAAAATATTTATATAAATAGGTGTTTTTACACCTATAAACACACCTGTATTAAGGAACTGACAGGTAACAGTGTTTCCTGAGGAACAGGTGGATCTCACAGCTATGGTCCTTTCTAATGTTCAATTTAATCAAAATAAGACAAAACAAGAAATATGAAGTCATACCTAAGTAGCAGTTTCCATGGCTGCATGCTCCAACTGTGTTATATGTGAAATGACTGTTTTGTCACAGTTTGTGTTCTTAGTCCCCAAGGAAGTAAAGAAGACCCAAAAGGAGGAGGAGACAGAAAAGACAGACAAAACTGGAGACACTGTAAATAGCAGTTGTACAAATGCTGCTGTTGCACAAGTCACAGGTTCTCACTGGGCATCCTCAGGGCCTTGCTCTGCCATGGCCCCTCCTGGCCACCATGGGTTGATGGTCAGCACCGAGGCAAGGTGGTAACATGGCACTGTGGACCTTCTGGGAAAGGGGCTGCCCTATCTCCAGCTCATGTTGGTTTTAACTTTGCCTCGCTGCTTCATGGCTTGCAGCCTCCCAGCATTTGAGCTTTGCACTGTGCAAGAGCTAGCAACAAAAGAGAGTTGTTTCAAATCCCAGAATCCTAGGGGTTGGAAGGGACCTCGAAGGATCATCCAGTCCAACCCCCCNATATTCACATGGAACCTCCTGTGCTCCAGTTTGCATCCATTGCCCCTTGTCCTATCATTGGTCGTCACTGTAAAAAGCTTGGCTCCATCGTCCTGACCCTCACCCTTTACATATTTGTAACCATGAATGAGGTCCCCCCTCAGTCTCCTTTTCTCCAAGCTAAAGAGCCCCAGCTCCCTCAGCCTTTCCTCATAAGGGAGATGTTCCACTCCCTTCATCATCTTTGTGGCTCTGTGCTGGACTCTCTCAAGCAGTTCCCTGTCCTTCTTGAACTGTGGGGCCCAGAACTGGACACAATACTCCAGGTGTGGCCTCACCAAGGCAGAATAGAGGGGGAAGAGAACCTCTCTCGACCTACTAACCACCCCCTTTCTAATGCACCCCAGGATGCCATTGGCCTTCTTGGCCACAAGGGCACATTGCTGGCTCATGGTCATGAACCTGCAATGCTGGAAGTAGGGATCTCAAGCAAAGATCCTCCAGGCAGGAATGACCTGAGGAAGGGGATGCCAGCATCCTCATTGTCTTCAGAAACCCGGACTAGGCTTCTTGCTTTCAGTGGCTGTTTGATGTGGTAACACAGAATCCAGAATTACTAACAAAAACATCGTCTCCCACTGAAATGTTTAACAGTTGTAAAGAGTTTATATCTCAGACTTCCTGGCAATGTTCCCTTCATGTGTGGGAGAGACTTGAGCTTTCAGAGTTCAACTATGAGTTGAAGTCTGGATATAGCTTTTAAAGTTGGACTCCTCTTCCAGTATGGTTTTGTTTTGGGCAGCACACACATTTTAGTGCTCCTGCCTTCAACACAACAAGCAGGTTCAGCCTGCCTTGAGGACCTTATGCTCTCCTCATGTCAAGTCTAAGCCATCTTTGAACGGTGCAATGTGCCAGAAATCTTGGCATGGATTTGGCCAGATCTCTAAGGTAATTACTTTCTGTTCTCGCTGTGTATTTTGCTCTAGGAGTAACCTTAGCTCCAGTGTACTTGTGCATCATGGATTCCTTCAGTGAGAGAACAGCAAAAACCTGGCAATGTGCACACATTGAACTGGCTTTAGTTTGAGAAGCTGCTAATATTGCATCACCATATGGTCTCTGGAAAACGGAATGCTCTGCGGGTACAAACTTGCTGACCTCTGACAAGTATAATGTATAAAGTTGCAAAGGCACTGGGCAGGAGGGGTAGGGAGTGTGGACTTTAAAAGTCTCTCCAGTGAGTCAACAGAGCCTAGAGAGGATCCTGTGCAGCCTGGGTATGCTTCCAGCTGAAGCAGCAGTGGATGATGATGCTTAAAGAAGCCATGTTAATAGCTGTAATTAGCATTCACCAGAGCCTGACCTGAGGGAGCAGGACTCAGCATCTAGGGGAGCTCAGTGCTCCTACTTTGTTTATCTCTTTGTGGTAGCTGGAATTCAGTTGGTCAATAGCTTATTTACACTTTTTTGTCCCAGAAATTGCAACATAGCTTTGCTCATCCTGATTCTGCTCCTTCCAAAGGGGAGCCCTTGAGCTGAAGCTCGACCTACAGTCTCTTGAGGCTTTAAAGTCACTAGGAGTGAACTCAGTGGTTTTCCCTGCATTCTCCCTAAAGAATGAAGGGCTGAGCCACAGGAGCAGGCAGTTCACATCAAGGCCAGCTTCCCTTTGTGTAGGATTTCTAACCCCACCACAAAAGATGAGGATGTCACTCAGAAGGGGAAAGGTTATTTTATAATGCTCTCTCCTCAATCTAAATTACAGATTTCTTGGCTTAACATTTACCTCCCACCAATACAGAGCAAAAGGCTACATGCTGGTCACTGCCCTTTTGGTTAATGCATCCATATTTTTATTACATCAGGGTTTCTATGAAGACTGCAAGCACTGACTAGTTACTGAGATGCCCTTCAACCCTGACTCCTGTTTCTGGGAGAAAGTTATGTGCATTCTGCATGAAGGTGTAAGGAAAGGACTGCACAAGCTCTGCAAGCAGATAAGAAAAGACAGAGAACGTTTTTGGCCCAGTTACCCAAATCTGGTCTTCATTCAGCTCCCATGTGCCTGACAATGGCTGCAGTCTTTGCTTTTGTTCCATGCCAGTTTTCCCCTCCTGCTGCTGGAAACCCTGGGAACTTTCAGTTGATGACACCAGTTTGTTTGTAGAGCCAGCTCAATGTGTCCTGTGTACACACATACATACACATTAAAAAAACCCTCACTTTCCAAGCCATTTGGGTTCTAGATGTCCTTTTCAGCAACTGATTTTGGCTTCAGTATTGGAAAGCAAATATTTGCTGTGTGCAGCAAGATCAACTGGCTAGAGGGCAGGCTGTTTGTGGGGAAGCTGATAAAGGTGTTGGGCTGAAAACAGGAGACATCAGCCCACAGCACAGTGTCCTTGCAAGGCAAACCACCAGTATACTGTGCTTCCAGCTCTCCCTGGCTCCATTGTCCTCAGCCAGAAGGAAGTCAAAGCAAGCTTTGCCTTCCAGGGTTACATCTTGGTTTGTTTATTTAACCAAACGTAGCTAGCCTGCACTTGCACAAGGCCATCTGAATATCTGAATACATACAAAAATGTATTAGCTTGGGGATACCTTGATTAAAACCTTCATGAGTTTTTGTGATCTTAGTTGCTCATTTTGGGGTTGACCTGAACCCTCCCTCCTGCATGTAAAATCATGGTGAGGGCAGATCTGAAAACCACCTGAACTTGAGACCTGCTCGGCATTCTCTGGATGCTTTGGGTTAAAATGGGACAGTAAGAGGAATCCTGGTGAGAAGCCTTTTTTTGGGTAGTAAAGAGACCAAACCAAACCCCTCAATAGGATGGACACAGCCAGAATCCAGTCCCGTCCTTGCTGCAGACCAGTAGCTGGGGGGAGAAAAACACCTTCAGATGATGAAAGAAATACACTGATGGGCTGTGAGTGGTCCCTGCTCACCACTCTCCCAGGCATGCTGGGACAGTGCTGATGGCCTTTAACAATACCTCCATCTAAACCCCTGCTTTCTAAACTGCAGGGAAATCATATTTCATGGTTAATGATTAAGACGTTCTTCTGGGAGCCTTGTCTTTGCTTGGAGGCAGTGGCTTGTTCATTAACATACATTTAAAACCAGAAGTCAAAGACATTCTCCTGAAGGCACCTGTTAAACGTGGTTTTGACCCAAACTTGTGTCTCTTTTTCTCTTAGCAAAGGAATTAGTGCAATTCCCGTGAGTGAGAATAGCAAGTTTGTAGACTGCATGCTGAGGATATTTTCTCAAAATCCCACAATCTTTTGCATCACTTAGGAAAATGTCTGGCTGCATTAGGAACAGGTATAACACAGGACTTTGGAATAGACTGGGATGGTGAGATGCACCATTTGTGAAATGTCAGACCTGAGCATCCCTGAGTCCCTGTGCAAAAGCACTAAAAAAAAGAAGCAAAAGTATATCATTTCCTCTTTAAACAACTTGGGGACTGGGACGAATGAGTCCTACAAACAAAGCAAAACTATTACCTGAATCGGGCAACAGTCTGGGGCACTAGCAGTGTAGTTAATTTCTAAAAACATACGTAAAAGTCTTTATAGAGCTGGGAGTGTGAGGGTGACTGGGATGCCACTGGGGCTTGCATTTCCACTGCAGAGTAGTTCAACCAGTGTCCCTGTCATGAAGCCTCTTGAGCAATGGGAGAGTGTGAAGCATGTGGTGAATCAGCTCTAGGCTGAGCTGAATCTCAGAGCTGGGTCTGGAGCAAATCTAAACCACTCAGTTCTTCAGCAGAGACTTTCAGCTGGGTGATGGCAAGTGCTTCTCCAGAGTAAAATGTATTTCACTAAAGATTGTGTTACAATCGGTGATTTGGGCAGACTACTAGACGGTCTGAAGCGGGTATCTGGTCAGCTGGATTTTATTTTTATTTGTGTTGTAGAAACTCCTTGGGCATGGAAAAGCTTTTGAAACATTTCTCCATTATCCAAATGCTTCAGGAAAACAATTTTTCTCTGTTTCATTGATGTTTTCTGGGAAGCACATTTTCCCATTTTGTTCCTGGCTGGGGGGAATGGGTGAAGCCTTTCTCCTTGTTTTTAAAACTGGAGGTTGTGGTGATAGGAAAGATTACTTGATTTTACAAAATATTGTAAAGGGAGCTAAATCTTAGAGAGAAGTAGCACTTCCAAAAAGAAGTCTGGCCCTGATCAGAAAAGAGCCAAAGCCATCAACTAATGGGATTACTTGGCAGCCCATGTGAAATTAGAGGGTAAATTTAGGACTAATCTTGGAGCAACATTGTCAAAATGGATGCTGGGAAGGTCAGAATGGAGTTAGAGACCAAGATGTCCCCTTCCCACAGGGGGTTTCCTAGGGAGAATTTGTTGGAAAGGTGAATCCAGAAAAAATTGCTGTTTCCTTGAAGACTTTCTGCTGCCCAGGTCCTGGATGGTTGCCATACTGCTAAACAGTGGTACAAACAGAGAACCACTGTGGTTTTCTTTTTAATTTACAAGCAAAGGTTTATTCTAAATAAAAGCTCATGGTACTCAAAGACCAGCTAGCCAGAGGGACACATTACAGACCATTCACTTCATAGTATCGTGAGCCAAAACCCACAAATCTCATTTTTAAGCATCCAGCACAGACACAAAAATGTCGTGGTCCAGGCAGCCTATTTTTGTAGTCTTTTTAATAGTATAGAAACTTTCTAGTCGATAAAGGGAGGCCTAGAGAGACCCTAAGGAGCTGGCTGGGGCTCTGCCCCTGAGGCACGGGAAAGATAATCCAGCGTCTAGCTTCAAAGCAAAATGTTGGCTTGAGGACAACCCTTTGTGGTGTCCAGACAGTTCCAGCACTATGAGCCAAAAATAGCAGCTCTGCCCACACCACAGCATCACCACAGACAGAGCAGGTACACAGGGGAAAAGCACCAAACTTAGCCAGTTTTGTGAACTCAATGACAACTGAGTTTCTCATTGGTGATGCAGGTTTGGATTACATGGGCAGAACTCCATGGAGTAGCTTGCACCTTTTCTGCACTGTTGGGCACGGGGCTCCCACTGGATTGGATCTCCCCCACCCCTGCTCCAGCAGCTTAGCAACCCCAATGCGTGTGGAGTTTTTCTTATTCTCACTGAAAAGAAACCTGCAAATACTTCACAGAGCCATATCTCCAAGGGCACAATCTAACACCTTTTTTTTTTCAAGTTAAGCAAGACTGATAACTGGAAAAATACATTTAAGTGGGCATTAAGAGATATCAATAAGAAGAGCCCTGGAATGAATTCAGCTGGTGCAGACCACAGTGTGCCCTGCATGTACACAGGGTTCATGCTATATGAGCAGCTGTGGGTGGCAAGCAAACCCTTCCAGCCCGTGTGTGAGAGCAGCTAGTCCAAAACCCTACAAAAATAAGCTACCTGGACCATGGCGTCTTTTGTGTCTGTGCTGGATGCTTAAAAATGAGATTTGTGGGTTTTGGATGCCCAAACTTGCCACTCTGGTGAGGCTTGAGTTTTTCAGGGTGCAGTCAGGCTTTGTGGGAATTTAGGTGCCTTTAAAATGTCAGATTGGGTCTTCAACTGCTGGGGCACCAAAAGCACACAGCAGGTTCAATTTTTTCTCTTGCTCTTGCCCAGCTCTATTTGGATGGCAAAACGATCCCCATAGGACCAGGACTGGATCCAGGAGAAGGCAACAGAAAGCTTCATTCCCAAGGCTCTTTGGGCCATGGGCCCAGTAAAGAAACAGTATCTTTATTTCTCTTCAAAGAACAAGTTGAAGTCTGTGCTAGGTTGGATCACTGGTACCTGAAGGAGACTCCTCGCTGGAGTCTCATTTCCTCCTTTTGCTTACATCAATGTTTCCTCTCCCCTCCACACCCCCTCCACACACACCTTGTTCCCAGTGTTGTTTTTCCTGCTACATTGTTATCCCCATTGCAACCACAGCCAGACCCTGCTCCAGCCAGAAGCTGCACGGTTTGTGCATTCGGGTCAGGAGTTCCTTCCCTCTGGGCAGAGTATATGTTGTGTTTGTTGTTTGACCTCTGCTGTACTCCCTGTAGCCAGAAAGCATGTGCCTCTGTTTAAGTGGCCAGGAGGAGCCACAACCCAGAGAACAGAGTGTGCTCTTTGTTACTGCCCTCCACTCCCTCGGGGGAAGATAAAAGGGGAATAAGGAATAGAGGCTGAAAGGATGGACGTTAAAACTAGAACAGATTTAATGAAATGGGGAAGGGGCGGGAGAAAGAACAAAATATACAAATATATATATATACACAACC
>VZRW01012111.1:30702-54594 GCA_013398125.1 Aegotheles bennettii
TTGGGTCCTTGCAGCAATACCATAAAATTTGCCCGTCCCCTCAAACCTTCACATTATGAAGCAGAGGTGGCTGGAGGGGCATCAGCAGTCATGGGGTGCTGGGCTTCCCCTGCATCAGCCAGAAAAGGAAGGTGCTGGGAGCGAGTGTGAGCTCCTTGTGCCTGCTGGGACTGAGAGCCAGGCTCAGCTCACAGGGGGATGCTCGTGAGGCACCAGCAGATTCTCAATAGGGAAAAGTTGAGCTGCAGCTCTCATCAGCTTTCACATTGGTGAGTTCTCGGGGAGATGTGGCTACAGGCAAAGCAAGGTGGATCAAATACGTGGCCTTTGGCCCCTGCACCAAATTCCAGAGGTGTAAAAAACTCAGACTTCTGTTTCTTCAAAGGGTGCAATGACCTTTATCCCGTCTCCACTTGCACAACCTCTTGTGTTTGTTTGTTTGTTTTTTAATATCATTTTAACCCAGGATTGCAAACGTTATGCTACTGTCAGGTAGCAACCTTCATCTTATTGTTTCTGCTACACCCAAGAGAGACAAGACAGCCTCCTAACAAGATCCTAGGTGAGGGGAGTGGGTAGTTCTGATTTATAAGCCACTTTCTTCTTCCTCAGCTCAGCACTGCTTGTCTCCATCTGGTGTCAGACCTGTCACCCATGTGCTCTCATGTAAAGGCAGCACAGTGAAGGGCCTGATTGACTTCAAGTGAAGTTCAACATACAGTGTTTGGGAGAGGAAAATTGTTCACTGTAGAAGACATGAGTGAGCAGCACATCCCCAAAGGAGCCAGAGAAAGCCTCTGTCTCAGGTGCGGTATCAAATAGGAAGGTAGGTGTCCCGTGTCAGGAAAGGGATGCTGCTGCTGCTCTGTCTCGACAGCTTTGGAGATCAAACTTTGGAAGGGCTTAAAGATGGATGAAAGGAAGGAGACCCCAAAGCCAACCAAACCATGCTTAGAGTCTGCAGGGAGGGAAGGACAGAGGATGACAAAAACAGTGACTTCTTTCTGTTATCTCCTTGCAGTTCTGCAATGCTATTTACCTGGAGACCTTCCACCACCCAGGAACCACCCTCCTGTCCACCTCCTGCAAGCACCCACCAGTCGTCCTCCACTCCCAAGTTACATCCCCAAGGAGCACTGTAGCATCTCTGCACTGCCTCCAGCCCAGGGCATGCTCAAGAGGAAAAAAAAATGTCTCTATACTGAGGGCTACAGGACTGTGAATTTGGTCTTCAGGTCTCTGCAGATCAGAGAAATGGGATTCAAGCCTTGTGATAGCAGAAAGAGGAGTGGAAGGCATTCCCTGGGGAAAGTAGCTGGATGTTTCATTAGTGTGATGAGCCAGTAAAAGAAGCTCCCGTGTCAAAACTCAGCAGATCTAATGTCAGATAACAACCTTGCTGAAATTATCTGAGGGCTGTGCACCGGGTCGCGGGAGTGTGGCAGCTTTCTTGTGAGCAGCAGATGGAAGCAGCAAGGTCAATGCTACCAAAGGAAGGAGGTTCTGCACAGTAGTGTAGTTTGGTGTGGAAGTCCCTGCCACAGGGCACTGTGGATGCTAATGTTAGCATGGGCTCAAGGGGAGACCAAATGAGTGCAGGGAGAAGAAATCCATTGGGGATTTCTAAATATACATAAGCCAACCCCAGCTCAATAAATCTCTAAGCCATGAATTAGAAGAAGCAGGGTGAGTACAGAGGAGGAGTATCACTTATGCCTACTTTGTCCTCTGACAGAGTGTCACTGGGCTAGACAGACTTGTGGTCTGATTCAGTAGCACTTGTTGAGGTACAGTGGGTGTGCAAGGGACCTTCCTCTCCAACACTTCTCCATCCCCCTGGGTAGGATAAAGGTAGCAGACAGCAGAATAAATACTGGAACAGCAACAATAGGAAATATAAAACTCTTACTCTTAACCTGCAGTGCTTCAAGGGGATGTAGTTTTTGCCTTGAGCAGCCCAACCTCTGAGAGATGGGAAAACACTTTAGCAACACAAGCACTTCTGCCACAATGTCCTGCAAAAGGCATATGGGCATGTGATGAGCAGACATCCAGTGCAACAAGCTCTGCAGCCACCAAGACTACACATCAACCTTCCTGCTGCTTGTGAGTGTGCTTTGGGGCAAGAATTGTTGGATTTTCCTCCTGTTCCTACAATGGTAGGAAGAGAAGAAGGTGTGTTTAGACCTGCCTTTGCAGTAGAGCCAGGGCACCCGTGAAGGCTTGTGTGGTACTACTACTGCCTCACACGTTCCTGTCTCCTTGGAAGGTCAGCGCTCTGGCATAGCATAAGCATCTAGTCCTGGTTCTGTGGGGAAGAAAGGCTGGAAAGAGCCTGGCCTTGCTTGGGAGCCATCTGTAAGCTCAGGGTGGACAGTGAGTGAAATGCAAAGGCAGACCCCAAGAGCTGTGCTGTGACAGGGAGAGCAGGCACACCACAGCAGCTGCTTTCTTCACTCCTGGTCATGTCGGATGGGCTCTCTTTCAGCCTTTCCCCCCCAGCCCACCCCTTGCTGTGCTTTTCTTTCTGGCATTGGTTCTTTTAATTAGAGAGGAGCAGCTGTAACCCTCTAATAGCCATTTTGTACTTCACAGCTGCTGCTGGTATTTTGGTGCTGGCACCTCTCTGCTGTTCCCAAGCTGGCTCTCCCCCTGTCACAGTGCTGCACAGCAGGGCTGTGTGCCTGGATTTCCTCCTCGTGCAATGAGACCTGGCCACCTGTGGGAAGGTCACCAGGAATTTGAGAAATTCATTTTACTGGAAACCATGTCCAGTTACAGAGACACAGGCTGGAGGTGGAGGAGAGACTGTGTCTCTTCAGTCATGAGGTAGGGGGAGGAGATGGGAAGGGTTTGCAATTGCTTCTTTTTCAGACAGATGGAGGAGAAACAAGTAGAAGTCAAACTTTTGATCAAGTGAGAGGAGAGTTTTGCAACAATTTTCCCAGGAATCGCTCTGCCAGTGTATTTACTTCCCTCAGCAACAGACTTCATAAGCTCTACCACTCTCCTTAATGCACCTGGAAACAGAAGCAAAGGTCTCTGTCATACAATGTGACACCTATCTGCTATGTTTTGCTTGTGGCCTAAAGAGCCAAAGCATCCCAGAAGCCCTATTTATGAGAGGTCAAAATCTGAATTTGCCATCCAGATCTTACCCAGGCTGTTTCTAGTACCCACTGAGGGGCTGAGGGGTGATGGAGGATGGCAACGGAGTGCACAGGTGCTGTGGGTGGGCTGCAATACCTGTAAAATCATGGCAGCACATGTGCTGTGGGACTGACTGCTGACCTGATGCTCCTTTCCATGTTGTGTGTCTCTGTGACTGGCTAGTCTTGCCAGGGAAACAGAGATGAGTAGACATGGTTACAAATCTGTAAAGGGGGAGGGGCAGGGCGATGGAGCCAAGCTTTTTACAGTGATGATCAATGATAGGACAAGGGGCAATGGATGCAAACTGGAGCACAGGAGGTTCCATGTGAATATCAGGAGAACCTTTTTCACTGTGCGAGTGCCAGAGCACTGGACCAGGCTGCCCAGAGAGGCTGTGGAGTCTCCTTGGCTGGAGACATTCAAACCCCACCTGGATGCGTTCCTGTGTGATGGACTCTAGGTGACCCTGCTCTGGCAGGGGGGTTGGACTGGATGAGCTTTCGAGGTCCCTTCCAACCCCTAGGATTCTGGGATTCTGTGACATGCATGTGTGGCTACCACATGTGAAGAGTTTCTTTTTAAGTGGAAGAGCAGTATTTTATATTACATAGATATAATTGGAAGAGCAGTATTTTGTTTTATTTTATATAGAATATAAAATATGCTTCTCTCTCCATTTCTTTCATCCAGGGGGTCTCTCTCTCTGTATGTTTCCTTGCCACAGGTTTTTGGGTCTTCTTTTCTACTGGACTGTGGGTCAGTCCATCACTTGACCCTGTGGAGTTTCTGAAAATGAGGATGACTCTTGACTTTGCCCTAGTATCACTGCACTTGCCTTGATAACTGCATTGCTCTTGATATCTGCTTAGCAGTGTCATTCAGAAGAGATGGTGTTTTCTTCCCCCAAAGAAGAAACATCCCCCCCCCTTCTCTGTCTTTATCCTAAGCCAGCCTTCACTGTGGCATCTCTTCTCTATGGGAATAAAGAAAAGCTGAGTAAGTGCCATCCAGCTTGGAGGAAATGACATTTGGAGATTACGATGAGAGTCTTGGAGTGGGATTTTAATTTGGTAGTTTGTGAAAGCCTTTAGAGAGCCCAGAGTTTAAAAACCCCTGAGGATCCTGTCTCTGGAAAGCCAAACATTTAGATAGGGTACCCCAAAAATTAATGCAGTGTATGAAGACATTGCTGTCACATGGTCTTACACTTACATTTGCTTTAGTTCATACACAGCCCTGTACTGGAGGGAAGGGTTAGTCCAGCTGGGAAAGATTCCCGTTCAGTGGGAAGTCTTTCCTACCCCAACACCTGGGGCATGGTTAGAAGGACGGTGGATCCTATGGCCTTGGTCAACCTGTCTTCCTGGAGGGACAGTCTTGTCACCAGCAAGACCTTCTTAGTGGAACCTGCTGAAGGGTCCAGTGTTAACATTGTCATCATGCAGGTGCTGGCACTGACCACTTGGTGTGAATACTATATAATTTAGACTTTCTGGGACAGCCTTGCAACCTGCTTAGAATAAAAATGCATCTTGGAGCAGTCTAGTAAGCTGTGCTCAGATGGCACTTGGGCATGATGCTTCTGGATGAGAGAAAGGGGGGAATCCATGGTCATGGCTTGTGGCCTTGCACGGCTGAGAAGGAAAAAGGAAGAAGAATCAGGTGGGAAAGATATATTTTATTTTATTTTATTTTTGATTTTGTAAAAGCCATCCAAGCAGAGTGGGGTTGCTGAGGCTGGGTGACAGGAGGCTGGAAAGAACTACAGACAGCAAGGAAGAGTTGGTGAGCTTGGCATGACCTGGGGCATGAGATAACAGTTGGACTGGAGAGGGCAGAGGAAGCTGTGCTAGGGTATCTGGCCTTGTCAAGAAACGACTGGCCTGTAATGAGGCTACAGTGACTGTATGGACTGAACACGCTTGTGGGATCCTGTAATGTGTGACTTATTTTTTCCCCTTGAAGATAACAACCAGAAGAAGTGACCTGCCTCAGTTTTCAGATGGCCAAGAAGGCAAATGGCATCTTAGCTTGTATCAAGAATATTGTGGCCAGTGGGACTAGGGAAATGATTGTTCCACTGTACTTGGTGTTGGTGAGGCTGCACCTCTAGTACTGTGCTCAGTTTTGGGCCTCTCACTTCAAAAAGGACATTGAAGTGTTGGAGTGCGTCCAGAGTAGGGCAACGATTCTCATTCTGGAGAATCCATGACCCAAGGACACCTTGGCATTACCAACTAGACCCTGACATCCTCCTGTGATAACATCCTGAAGGCAGAAGAGTCTTGCCTGCTCCCTTGTATGGGCATGAGTGAGCAAGGAAGGGACAGGAGATCCATGCACTGACAAGCTTGTCCTAGAAAAGCCTCTTAACGTTGTTAACCACCACTGAGTTCTCTGTATGGGCAGTGGACACTCACATTTCCAAACTAACTTGTAACTTGCTGTCATTCAGCTGAGAGAAGTTACTTTTGAGAACCTGCATCTGAACTACATAGCAGATATTTAAATAAAAGCACAGAGTGCAGTTGAATGGCTCTGTATCTATCACACCTAGCCCAGCACTCGTGGACCTTGGTTAAAGTCACTGTCCTTGCAATAGGTCTGCTGCAGCATTGCTAACCAAGCCAGACTGCACTAACGTGAGCAACTTCTCTGCTGTCACACAACAGGGGTAGGACAGGCTTGATGCTGCACATGTATCTCTGTCCCCATCATCTAAACCGAGCTGTCACTCATTCCACATACTGTGAATGACAGCCTACAGCAGACCAGACACTGCTGCACACATACATTTGCAACTTTGTCAGTAACAGAAAACATCTCATCCTTCTCTTTTCCCAAGCCCCCCTCCGAAATTGTTGCATCTCCATAAGAGGCAACCCTTAGAAGGAGCTCAGCTGTCCTACTGAGCACAAAGAGCCCTGCCAGCATCCCACAGACTGGGAACATCATTGTGTTTCCCTGTAAAACCAAGAGGATCTCCTTCCCAGTTCCTCCCAGGTGCCTAACTCAACATTGGGCAACTTAAACAAAAAACATACCTTCAGAAACAGCTCCTTGAGATTAAAACGAGAACATACACACACCACACCACTACCACCATGGTAAGAGATTGGTTCGCTTTACTGGAAATACAAGTTACCACCCTGCTCAGCAAGACAGGAGCCAGTATTGATGAAGCCAGCTCAGAACAGGGTGTATGTGGGGAACAGTGTACTAGAGAGGCTGCTGCTTAATCAAATCCAGTAACACTGAGGAGGGCTGGTGTTTTGGATGCCTGCTTGGAAAATCCAGCAGTCAGGGTCACGGTGAGAGCTGCTCCACACCAAGCTCCCTTCCAGCTCCCAGGAGAGGCCCAGCAGGCACTGGGTAGGACACAAAGAAGAAAAGCTGAGCTTCTAGATGCTTGTATGAGAACATTTATAACCCCTTGCTGCTCTTGGTGAAACCAATCCATGTTGGTATGTGATCTGTGAGTGGGCCAAGGGTGGGTGCTTTTAATCTGGTTTTGCTATGCAGTTATTTTAACTCTTCTTTCTCTACCCAAAGCAATAGGATCTGGGTGTTTTTGACCAGTATGTCCTGTGGATGTTGGGGTTGGGGCTGTTGCAACTGGATGCCAGCAGTAAATGGGAAGTCTTTTTATACACTACTGGAGCTAGACCCATAGTCTCAGCTGTGCTAATGCCATCCCATACTCTTCCAGGGCTGCCAGGCATAAAATCTAGGAGCCTAAAGATGCTTTAAACATTTAGAGGCAATAAGCCATCTGAAAAGCAGGAGTAGTTCTCTCTTTCAGAAGATGGTGCTAAATTACAAGGAGTTTACAGGACTGAGAACTGTGGAGGGAGGTGAGAAACAACGTAGAACACCATCTTCCAATGCTCTCCTTCCTCCCTCATCTGATTTTCACTCCTTACCCCACCTGGGCTTTGACGGTCTTCCCTGTGAAGCCTTGGATCAGTCCCATTCTGTCTCTCCAGCCTTGGGATCTCTGCTTGTTTTCTATCAAGCCATCCAGATCCAGCTGGATTTTGTCCCCTGAGCATTCATTAGGTGACTTTAACCCACCTCACTGGGACTATGGCTATCTTTAATCCTGTTGTAGTTAGGAGACAGGGGTGCATGTTATGTAGCATGTCTAACCTGGATTTGCTTCGCATGCTGTAGCATAGAAGGGGGAATGGATCCTCTGGAAGCCTGCTGTGAAAAAAGCAGAAGCTCCCCACTGCAGTCAGGGAAGAACAGAAGAGTCTTTTTTCCCCTCTTTATGGGAGGTGCCACAGAGAAAACTCGGTGGTGCTTTATATTCTAATTATCTCCAAATGCAGCCTCACTACTTGTTTTGCAGTTCCTGCCCATTGGAAACGAGCTGATGCATCTAATCCAGCTACAAGGAGCTCAATTAGCTAAACTACACCTAGAAATCATGGCAGGCAGGCAATGTTTCCTAGATAATTACAGTATGGCCTGGGGAGTATTTCTGTACCCAGAAGGAGGTGATTTAATCATCTGCAAAGCATAATTAGTGTCTGAACAAAGCATCTCAGTGAAGTGTGAAACAAGGCAAAAACAATAGGCACTTGTAAAGAAGTAAGTTGGGGTGGGAAGTGCTGGCTTTGCAGGATACTTTGGGGCTGTGCACTGCCCTGATGGCACACTGTGGTTCTCAGGATGTAATAATTACCAGTGAGGTAGTGTAGTGGTTTTAACCCAGCACGCTGCTGAATACCATGCAGCCACTCACTCATCCTTCCTCGCCCCAGGGGATGGGCGAGAGAGTTTGAGGGGTAAGGGTAAGGAGACTCATAGGTTGAGATTAAAACAATTTAATAATTGAAATAAAGTAATAACAACAACAACAGAACATACAATTGGGTGATGTACAATGCAGCTGCTCACCACCCACTGACAAATGCCTGTTCCTGGCAATCAATCCCAGAGGAGAGAAATCCTGAAGCCACAATCTCAGAGGAGCAAGAGAGCAACTCCCTGGCCAACTCTCATGTAAATATTGAGCGTGACATTGCATGACATGGAAAATTCCTTTAGCCAACTTGGACCCATTGGTCTGGCTATGCTCTCTCCCAATTTCTTGTGGACAGGCACACCAGCAGAACATAGGAAGTTGGAAAGCCCTTGATTTCTTAGCAACAACTGAAACCATCAGTGTATGATCATCATTTTTCTCACACCAAATCCCATACTAAATCCAAAACATAACACTATTCTAGTTCCTAAGAACAAAATTAGCTCTATCCCAGCCAAAACCAGAACAGGTAGGAAACAGCAAGCAGCACCAGAGAATTTGCATGTGTTGCTTTTAGGGTGCATGTGCAAACAGCAGCTTTGCTGGTATTTTATTTCCCTTTGTGGATATTATGGGCTACTGCGTGCCAGCCTGATGGCAAGGCAGCCCATATTAGGACTTTTTTTGAGTGACTGTTCTGGGACATCTTCAAGGGCTTGAGGAACTGCCAACAATTTACCTCTCCTACTGCACACCTGCCTTTAATTGAAAATGAGATGGGCCATGACACAATATTGGTTCGGTTAGCATATGTATTATTGGGAGCTGGTGCCTTGCTGTGCTGGACATCCTTCCCAAAAAGCCCAAGCAACAAGAGAGCAGTCAGGGGTGCCAGGCAGCCATGACATGACCCTCTTACAAAGCAAGTAGCAGGTTTAGTTGGGGTATAACCAGTTTGCAAGGCCAGTGATGCTTTTTTAACTGCTTCTGGCAATGTTAACTGGAACACTGTGACCTCCCTGCTCTAGATCACACGCTGCGACGAGTGAAAAATTCAGTTTGTTGCAGAATCCTAAACTACTAGCAGAAACCTGAAGTTTTAGCACACTCTAAACCAGTGTTGCTGTTACTGAGATCTAAAATACGAATCTGCTCTCTCTGGATTTAAGTTTTCTGGTATTTGATCTCAAGAGGCATGTTTTTTTAGCTTCTAGTGTTTGCTTAAAACTGAAAGTCATACCTGGATTTCTTAACCTTCTATTTTGGCCGCATTATTTTATCTTTAAGTTTCATTATGCTAGGTGAAAATCAACCCTTGCTAGTGGAAAGTCATTATTTGCAAACCACTGGTATAGTAGGTCCAACCATTTGCCCTGACTGAAAACCAAAATGTGACTACAACATCCCAGGAGCTGCTGAGTGCTCCATTTGTGAACTTGTTACGAGCAAGGCTATGACTGCCAGACTAATATCTAGTCCACATGAAATATTTGTGACTCAGTTCCTACCTACTCCTTTTAGCTTAAAATAGTGAAGGTCCACACATCTAAAATGCAGGAGCAAATTTCTCTGTCTTTCAACTCTCCCACATTCAAAATTGTGACAAGGTTTGTTCAGGAAGTGAGTTGGACCAACCAACAGGTGAATAAAAACAGATGAGTTTTCAGGAATACAAATCCTTGCTAGAGTCCAGTTTATGAGCACAAGTGTCTCTTGCTACAGTGGCTTGCTCCTGGTTTTCAGATTTATATCTGATTTTTAGAGCCAAGCATAAGACTTCACATTGCCCTAAAGGACAGTACGTAGTCTGAGTGCACAGGTTCCTCCCTGTTCTTGGTGGACCTGAAAAGCTCTGCCAGGCCATCCTAGCCTGAGATGCTCTGAGCTCACTGAGATGGCCAAGTATGGGTCCTGTGGTTTCTCTTGCTGAAGCTGGTAACTGGACAAGCAGCATGTGCTGTAAAGACCCTGTTTGCTTTTTTGCAGGGAATGCAAAACCCTTCTGAGAACCAAGGCAGGCATGGGGTTTATCCTCAGGTAGGAGCAGGCCATCAGAGGCTGAACACCTGTGGTGGGGCCGTGGTGACAGACCCATCTCAGTGCTCCTCTACCTGCATTTTCCAGGCATCACAGTGCTGCAGCAGCAGCAGCATGCATTAGAAGTGCTGCAGCATGAAGGAAGAGTGCCACCCCCTGGGTAGACAGCCAGCACAGGGGATGCTGCAGGGAACACATCCTGTTGATAGGCAGAAGCTGGCTTTGGGCTAGTTTGGCCCAGGTTTGACTTTGGTTGACCCAGTCCTTAGCTCATCCTGCCAGCTAGATGGGGTTGAGGGAGGATTTGCCTGCAAACTATCTCAACTTCAACCCGCCCGACCACACCCTGCCTTAGGAGTCACCCAGGAGCACCTCCACTTAACGTCTCAGACACCCTCTTCTATCTACCACATCAGGTACCCTCAAAAATCTAGTCCCAGTGTTTGCTTAATTTTTTTAGAGTGCTGTCTTTACACCCAGCCAGACGCTTGATTTTTGTGGCTCCCCCTACATGTGCTCTTGTCCCTCTTCTGTCCCACCTTCTCCCCTAGCTTGAAATGAGCCCATGCATGCCAAGTCCAGGAGAGCCTGTTTAAAAACCCCTCATGATGCGTAGGTACTGCTTCTGCCCTGGTCAAAGAATACCAAAGAGCTCTTGAAGCAAAAGGGAGTGTTTTTTAGCATTTTAGGCAGCCTTGAGATACATATGTTGAAGGAAAACCAAATCCTCTTCTTCACACCTGTCCAATCTACTTCTTGGACACCATTTGAGATTAGTGAAGGCTACTGTAGAAGCTACGCTTAGGTCAAGGCTTTCCTTAAGTCAAAGAAAAGCCAGTTACAGCCTCTACAGGATGAATTTGTGAGCATTACAAACTAAAGCCTGAAGAACACCTTTAGCTTGGGTGTTCAGACAGGATTTGCAAGCGAACAAAACACCAAGTGACTGCTCTAGGAAAAGAGATGTTGGGGAACAGGATTTTTTTGGCATTTCTCCTTGAAGGCCACCTATGGGCAACACCAAGTTTGTCTCCTACATTTTTAAACTTGTGCTCAGACAGTTCATGTTTCAGGTGTGTAACAGCTGCATTTTCCCTTAGAACAAGGTTTACTAAAACACTGACTAGGCAAGAAAACCCAGTCAGTGTCCCCTGAAACCAGGGGAATGTTTTCTAGGCTTGCCGTCTACCTAAGGCTTTGACTATAAGCTAAATTCTCTTGACGTGTTTCATGTAGGAACTTATGAAAAGCAAACATCTGAAACAAGGTGCTAGCAGTACTCTAGTTCAGAACTGATTGACTGGTCTTAAAGGAGAAACATACAGATATTTTATTTTTCTTTTTATAAGTAGAAAAATGAAGCATTTAATTATTTGCAAACAGACTTCAAATAACCTTCTATAGAATCACTCTTGCCAGAGCAAACATATCAAACCATTTAATCATTTCCCATACTAGCAGAAATGCACACAGCATCTTTTGTTCGTAGGAAAATCACTTTTCAAGGGACACCAATTATAAAGTTACACAGCTGAACAGCTGCTCATCTCTTTCTTCTCTAATGCCTTGGCCACCACTGCTTTTCCAAGAGCTCTTCTAGGGAAAGGCAGGGGAGATCTCCATTTTAGATTAAAAAATATTTGGGTTTTTTTGAGAACCTTCCTCAGAGACCTGGTCAAAGCACCATCCAGTAATAATACTGTAGGGAGTTCTCTTCCTGACTTTGGAAAGGAGCTCTCTTTAAAGCCTGACTAAATGCATTAGAAGAGATTATAGGATAAATAGCTCCTAAAGTATAAAGACCCACTTCTAGAAGATGCCCAGTAATTGTTTATTTCAAGGATAGTAATGCTGCAGTGAAAATGTACAATGCTTTCATGAGCCTCAGAGTTAGTACATCTAGAGATGCATAGAATGTTGATCAGCTCCCTGGATACCGACTCAGGGAATCCCCAAATGGTTTTGGTACAAGCAAATTTTCTATTGAGTTAATTAGCTTTATGTATGAAAAAGTTCAGATTAAGAAGAGGACGTTGCTTTGATGTTGCTCTGCAGGCAATCACCACTCATGAAATGATCTTCACTTCAGGCTTAGAGTCTTCCAGTGCTCTCAGTTCATCATCCACTTCAGAGCTCCAGAAAATGTCATACAAACTATACTCAAATAAAAAGGCAAGCTGGTTTAGTGAGAATCCTCCAATTCAGGAAAGAGAGAGGTGCGCAAATAGCTGGTATGGCAAGATCATATAACAGGAAGGTCTAGGTTGGAGAAATCTGGTCCAACAGCCAGAAACATGCCTTACAACATAGGACCCTATTGCTCCCTCCCCAGCACCACCCTCTCCTTGTTCTTGGGCCCTATAGAATCATGGAATCATCGAGGTTGGAAGAGACCTTTCAGATCATCGAGTCCAGCCATTAACCTAACTCCACTAACCTAGCTCTACCAAGCCCACTGCTGAACCATGTCCCTAAGTACCATAGCTATACAACTTTCAAACACGTCCAAGGGTGGTGATTGAACCAATTCCCCAGGCAGCCTGTTCCAGTCTTGGCAACCCTTTTAGTAAGGAAGTTTTTCCTAATATCCAACCTAAACCTCCCCTGGTGTAACTTGAGGCCACTTCCTCTTGTCCTATTGCTTGCTACTTGTAAGAACAGACCAACACCCACCTCTCTACAGCCTCCTTTCAGGTAGTTGTAGAGAGCAATAAGGTCTGCCCTCGGCCTCCTTTTCTTCACACTAAATAGCCCCAGTTCTCTTGGCTGCTCCTCACAAGGTTTTTTTTCCAGACCCTTCAGCAGCCTTGTTGCCCTCGGGACCAAAGCAGATCAAGGCACTGCGGTCACATCACTTGGAAGGGACAAGGAGTGTTTTGCAATGCACAGATGGCATTTGACATACCCCAGGTCCCCAGCTGCCCTCAGGTGCAATTCCTAGAGAGCCGATGTTCACAGCCCCCTCCCCACAGCCCCCTCGTTCACTAGAGCTCACCACCTCCCAGGGGGAATGCAAGGACCAAAAACATCTCTCACATTAATTGCTGCACGTTGCAGTTGGGATTCCTCAAGGCTTCACAGATCTTCCTGATGCCTTCATCTTCCAGACAGTTGTAGCTCAGGTCCAACTCAGTAAGGCACTGCTTGGTAGCCATGACGGTGGCAAGGGTTGCACAGCAGGCTGCTGTGAGATCACAGTTACCCAGCCTGCAGAGAGAGGATGGAGAGGAGGGAAAGGCCAGTGCAGTGAGAGATGGCTCCAGAGACCAGCCCACACACGGGCAGCAGGCACATCCCTAGCACAGATCAGAGATCCCCATTAGGCAGGCATCCCCAAGACATTAGGTGGGGCTTGTCCATGGTCTTCTCAAAGAGACAGCCATCCTCATGGTGACTGCTGAAAGCCTAAAAGTCCTCCCTAAAGCTTAACAGTGTGTGGCTGCAGGGGAGAAGGAACCCTAAGAAGATATTCCCAACTTCAACATCAAGCATAATCTTCTCTTTGGTTTAAACTGATCATAAGTCATCACTTGAAACTTGCAACCATCTTTCAAAAAAAGGGCAACTGACACCACTCAGCTGGGAACCAAGTAGCCTTAACTGGTCAGCAAACATACCTTTCTGGGCAGAGACTTCAAGTTTAGTGATATCTCCCATAACTCATCTGCTGAACTCCCCATTGTGAGTCTCGGGCATAAGAGCACAGCTCCAGCTTCCGTCAAATGGCGTGGAGGAGACAAGCACAGTGCCCCAAGCATCCCACAGGCCACGGCCACATCAGCCAGTACCCAGTTGGGAACAGGCAGATGTGGAAAGCAAATCCCACCACAGGGCTGGAGGTGATGCTCCAGCCGGCCTCCAGCTCCTACTGGTGAGGCTGGACCAGTGCTTGTGCTGGCACCCATAGAGACTATGGAAAGCAGGAGGCAACTGGTGAATTCAGGCAGGCTTTGCACTGCTACTGGTAGACACAGGAATTAACACACCAGACCTGGACCAGCAATTCTTCCATCTCAGTATCCCACATGAGAGAGGGCCTGTGGGTGAGTTCAGAGAAGGGCATGGGAAGCTCTACAGTAAGCTGCTCACTAAGCAAAGCAAGATCCCACCATCTTCCCCACATTTTCTTTAGATCCTGAAGGTACAGAACGGTGAACTTTCAGTTCTGTACGTGGGAGAGCACCTGTGGATGGCTATAAATGCACCATCACGTGGGTGACAGCCTATACTTGCAAGAGACCATGAGTGACAGGATCCATGGAAGGATTTGTGGCTTCTACTTACTTGCTAGTGGACTAGCATCAATTACAGAATCACAGAATCAACCAGGTTGGAAAAGACCTCCAAGATCATCAAGTCCAACTGTTTCCCTAGGGACTGCCAAATCCACCACTAAACCATGTCACTAAAGACATCATCTACACGTTTTTTGAACACTTTCAGGGACAGTGACTCCACCACCTCCCTGGGAAGCCCATTCCAACGCCTGACAGCCCTTTTGGTGAAGAATTTTTTCCTAACATTCAGTCTAAACCTCCTCTGGTGCAGCTTGAGGCTGTTACCTCTTGTCCTATCACTTGTTACTTGGGAGAAGACATCAGCCACCTCCTCACTCCATGCTCCTTTCAGGTAGCTGTAGAGAGCAATAAGGTCCCCCCTGAAGCCTTCTCCTCTTCAGACTAGACAACCACAGTTCCCTCAGCCGTTCTTCATAAGACCTGTGCTCCAGGCCCTTCACCAGCTTCACTGCCCTTCTCTGGGCCCACTCCAGCAACTCAATGACCTTCTTGTAGTGAGGGGCCCAGAACTGAACACAGCACTCAAGGTGCAGCCTCACCAGTGCCAAGTACAGGGGGATCATTACTTCCCTAGTCCAGGTGACCACACTATTTCTGATACCAGCCAGAATGCTGTTGGCCTTCTCGGCCACCTGGGCACACTGCTGGCTCATGTTCAACCAGCTGTCAATCAGCACCTCCAGGTCCCTTTCTGCTGAGCAGCTCTCCAGCCACTCATCCCCAAGCCAGTAGAGCTGCATGGGGTTGTTATGACCTAAGTATAGCACCCAGCACTCAGCCTTGTTCAACCTCATGCAATTGGCCACAGCCCATCCATCCAGCCTGCCCAGATCCCCCTGCAGAGCCTTCCTACCCTCCAGCAGATCAACACTCCTGCCCAACTTGGTGTCATCTGCAAATTTACTAAGGGTGCCCTCAATCCCCTCATCCAGATCATCAATAAAGATATTGACACCATAAAGATATAGACACCACTAGTGTCACCAACTAGATGTGACACCATTCACCACTACTCTTTGGGCTCAGCCATCCAGCCATTTTTTTACTCAGCAAACACCACACCTATCCAGGCCATGAGCAGCCAGTTTCTCCAGGAGAATGCTGTGGGAGACAGTGTCAAATGCTTTACTAAAGTTCAAATAGACAATGTCTACAGGCTTTCCCTCATCAGCCAGGAGGGTCACCTTGTCATAGAAGATCAGGCTGGTCAAGCAGGACCTGCCCTTCATGAACCTGTGCTGACTGGGCCTGATCCCCCTGTATTCCCACATGTGCTGTGTGATCGCACTCTGGATGATCTGCTCCATGACCTTCCCCAGCACTGAGGTCAGGCTGACAGGCCTGGAGTTTCTGGGGTCCTCCTTCCTGCCCTTTTTGTAGAGAGGCGTCATGTTGGTCGATCTCCAATCCTCTGGGACCTGCCCGCTAGACCAGGACTGCTGATAAATGATGGAGAATGTTTCATGTGAAGAAAACATACTGTTCTACCATCTTATGCTCCTTGCTATCTATCTCGCTATCTTCCTCTTTCTGCATGCCTTTCCTAGCATAGAGAGAAGACAAGCAAGACTTTTGAGGGTGCACCTTACCATAGAGACTGGATGTTGCAGTTGGGGTGCAGCAGCCCTTCACACATGAGTTCAACACCTGCATCTCCCAGCTTGTTCTCACCCATATGCAGTACTTTTAAGTGCTTGTTCACACTGAGAGCAGAGCTGACAGCCTTGCAGCAAGCAGTTGTGAGCCCACACTCTCTAATCCTGCAAGGCAAAAGTGACATGAGATTTAGATGTTCAAGTGCTGCTTGTTCAAGTGCTATGTGAAAGAACAATTTTGCTCTCCTGGCCATGTGATACCAGACCATCCTAGCCTAAAAGGTAACACTGTCAGCAGAGAAGATGCTGAGAACATCTTATGTCATTAGAGCCTTCTTTTGGCTCATCAATGAGGGAGCTTGGATCCAGTGGAGAACCTGAGATATCAGATCACAGCACTCATTTTGCTATTACATGAGGCCTTTCAAACCTCAGAATTCTCTTACCTGCCATTTGTTACACAACAAAATATATTAGACAAAAGCTCTGCAAGTGATACTTGCTTTCCTGTTCCTGATACTGGTTTTCCAGTTCCTGATACTGGCTTCCTGTTGCCCTACAGGACAACTGTGGGGCTGATCTTTAAAGTGTCTGCAAGTTTAGAAATATAAATCCCTTTAGTTCTGTAAGTCCGAATCCTTTAGGTAACAACCAGCAAGAGTTGTTCATGGAACCATCACAACTGAGGATCTATCTGGTGGGCATTAGTTCACCTACATCTTTCTTCAGTGAGGTCTCCAAAGGAGGCAGTGGGTATGTGAAGTTTGATAGCAGCTCACCATAGCTCCTGGAGTCGAGATTTGGGACCCTTGAGCGCCTCACACAGCATTTCCATCCCCAAGTCTCTCAGGTTATTGTCTATCAGACTGATCTCTCTGAGGGTCTCTTTTGTACTGATAAGTCTGGAGAGATCTTTACAGCTAGCACTTGTGAGATCACAGTCCCATAACCTGCAGGGAAGAACAAAATATTATTTTCCTCCCAAGAATTACTTAGATGAGAAAACAGAGTCATACTGTAGTATTCTGAATTTCTGGTTACATCATCTCATTTTCTTCTATACTTTGCAAAACCCATTTGTGCATCATATCACACAGCTTTCTCCTTACTTTCCATCAGTTGCATCAAAAGCTCTGTTTGTAACACAAAAAAGAAATAGGAACATGCAATTCTAGTAGACAGGTAACTCAACAGGAAGTTATGACAATGCCATCACAAATTTCCATTCACCCCCTGCCCAGAATTTGATCCAAGTGATCTCATTGCAGTTCTGCTCGTTCATGGTGTCCTCCACCCAGTTTTGAGAAGTAACTAATTTGCAGTAGAGACATTCTTGCTTCCCTAGGGGTTTGATTGAGAAGCTTTCCACTTAGGAGCAAACCAGCAGCACAACATAAATAGCTCAGAGGCTGCAAGAGGGATTTAAGTAACCTCTGTCTACCCTTACCATAGCTTCTGGATTCTGCAGTTAGGATGCATCAGTCCTTGGCACAGCAGAGCCAGACCGGAGTCCCCGATCTTGTTATCCCCCACGGAGAGATCCATCAGTGATGACTTGCTGCTGAGAACAGCGCTGATCTCCCGACAGCTGTTGCTGGTTATGCCACAGTTTTCCAGGCTACAGAAAAAAGCACAGTTGGAGCTGTTACTCCAGACCTGCTGTGTTAGATACCCCGCAACACCCCCAGTTCAGACTGAGAAGGGGCTATGGGCTGGTTCCTTGCTGCAAACCAGTGCAGCCCAGCTGGGCATTGCTAGACCCTGCAAAGCTCAGAGATGATACAGGTATCCTTGATGGGTGCTGGGTGAGGCAATGCACCACTCCTGCACTCCACAAGGCTGCAAGGCACCTTTACTCTGATCCAGCCACTCCTATCCACTAACGCAAGGAACGTTTTGCAAAACTCCCCCTTTATATTGACTGTTCTTTTTAATAAGAACTTTTGGCTGTATTACACAGTGAGTCCCTGGCAGCCAACCCCTGCTGAAGCACAGAGGTGAGATAAAATGAATCATGCTCCTCCCCTAAACCCTTCCGGGAGCTTTACCCCAAATACAAGGTCAAATCCAGCATCTCTATTTTGAACCAAAACAGGGGTCTGAACAAATATACACATGCAGAGGTAAGAACTGGACCCACTAAGGGTGATTGCTCCTGTGTTCTCAGATACTGGTGAGCAGTCACCCCTTGTAATTGCAGGTTTAACCTGGGGTATATGCTCACACTGTACCACCAGGCATAAGAGTGAGCTCAGAATCACGTGCTAAAAACAAGGTCAAAAAACCCAAAACTGGAAGCCACAGATATTTGTTTACAGTTTCCAGTTACAAAAGTCTAAGCCAACAAAAAATTTGGCCTAAATTTCAAGCATTCCTGACAATAATTTTTCCTGTATTATGGATAGTATGACTAGCAGAAGGACTAGTTGCAGCTAGAGAAGAGCAGCTCTTCCTTACTGTAGTAACTCTAGGTTGCAGCTTGCCTCCACCAGTCCCTGGCACAGCTGCTTTACAGCTGTATCTCCCAGCGTGTTGTTACTCAAGCTCAGCTCCTTCAGTGTGGGCTTGCTTTGCAGAGCAGCATTGAGAGCTTCCACAATATCAGCTGTGAGTTCACAATACTCCAGCCTATGAGAAGAAAAGAAGACCAGAAAAAACAAAACAAAACACACACACACACCCCCCCAAAAAAAAAACCCAAACAAACCCACAAAAAAACCCTGTCTCACCACATCCTGTTATCCACAGGACATCAGCTAGGCAAAGTGTGTATTAGGCAGGGCAGAAAACATGCCAACATGACTTGAGATCAGGCAACACGTGAAAATAGAACTGTAAGAGTTTTTAACAGCATCTCCCTGCTCATTTCAGGAAGCAGTAATTCTTAAACTAGACTCCAGAGGACCCTAGTAAGCCTAATTACCCACCCCATTGTTACACTAGTCCTCCATTAAACCAATGCACAGGCTGTCTTGGAACACATGACTAGGTTTTGCATTGTGACACATCATGCAGTCTCATCACTGAGCCTTCCCAGGAGGAGCTGCAGGCTGTAAATAGACATGGGTTCCACTCAGCTGTAAAACAAGGACCAAGTGCAGCAGAATCAGACTTTCCCTGGGAATCTGAGAGGTCCTGCATTAACAGCCTCCACTTCTAGGGGTGCTAAACAAAGCCTGTAGGAATAAACACCCAGCTCTTACAAACCCACGAGACCTACCAGCATGAATAAACATGACAAATTCAGATAAAACAGCAAGAAATCCACATCTGGCAACAAACTCCTGCTTGTCTCACAGGAAAGACAAGCATGACCTGTCTGATGACCAAAAAATACCTAGTGACTACTTACTGCAGCTTCTGCAGCTTACAGTTGGGGTTCATCATCCCTTGACACAGCACCTTCACTCCAGCAGTTCCCAGTTTGTTGTCACCTACATGCAGCTCTGTCAGGGACGGCTGTGCACTGAGGACGGAGCGCAGAGTCTCACAGCTAGCACTTGTCAGATTGCAGTTTTGTAGCCTGAAGGAGAGGGGTAACTGGGGTGAGGGAAACGCACCCCCAGAATTACAGAGGCTCTTCTCAGAGAGGTGTATCTGCTGATGTTTGAGCTTGGAAAGGACACCACGACACTGACAGTGTGTAACCCTCTAGAAAACGGTATGTCCAGGTTACTACGATTATTTTACAGGGGTGCCAAAATGTTTTATCAGCTATTATTACAACTGTAGCACAAAAAATAGGTCCCACACTTCCTTCAGTGTAATCACTCATATAGCATCTCTATCAGAAGGATCCACCCTACACTAAGTAGCACTGCAACTGCCATACAAAAGTGTTCTAGTCATCACGAGGCTTATCCCAGAGATAAAGCAATGGCATCTTATGATTTCTTGCCCTCTCTAGAAACATGATCCAGAGTAGCTAAAAAAAAAGTAAAAATCTCATTCAACTTGCCTTAAATGCCTGGATACAATTTAGAAATTTAGTGGTATACTACAAGAAGGATCTATGAAGCTGATCCTTCAGCACTCAGGCTGGGATAAGTAGTGCAGGCACTGTGCTGGTATTGCTGTGTGGCGTTTAGTGATCAGACAAGACTTTCTGGCAACAGAGAGGAATTGTGCATGGTGGTACTGTGTCTGACTTAGGTTTGGTTGCTCTTTTATTCCCTAAGGCACCTTACCAGAACCCCAAAAATAGACAATTATGTTTCTACAGAACTGAAACAGCCTAATCCAGGCTGTTACTTAAGCATTTGGAAAAGTCTGAAACTTAGAACAAACTCTGAAAAATTACTTGTGTTAGTCTCCCAGTACAGAGTATCAGTTATTTCTTGAAGGCACACCAGTTTGATTAGCTTCACAGTCAACTTTCCCCTCTATTTGTCAGTGAGTCCTTATTGTAGGGGACACAGGGACTTTGAAGCAGGCATATCTGATTTAAAAGGCAAATGATTTTTACAAGGTATGGTCTAAGATCTTCATGACACACCTCAGGAGCTGGAGGACTCCAGTACCCTGCAGAAGAGATACTGGACAGAGAAGGAAGCATCTCTGAGGGTCACTGAGGAGCAGGGGCAACGGCCACAGGCTTTGACCAAAGCTCCTGCACCATGATTGCTGAGGGAAGCCCACTAATGTGACAATGCAGTACTGGTGCCTCTGCAAAACACGCTGTCTTGAACTAAGCTGGCCTTGCCCAACTGAGAATACAACACTTGAGGCAGTGCCAGTCTGGTAGAGTGCAGAAAGACTGACAGGGCTCATGAGAACTCCCTTTTGCTTGGCTCCTAGAGAAAGGAGCAAGCAAACTGAACCAGACAAAATATTGTGCTTACAACTGGCACAAGAGCACTTTGAAAAATGCATTTGTGAAAATGTCAGGTATGTGCTAACAGCAGAGTGGGGCCCTCTGTGGTCGTACTTTTGTTTACACTGCCCTACACAGATAATCCAGTTGCCTAGGCCAGGGGAAGATCTGCTACCTCTTTCTAAAGAAAGTCTCCAGAAAGCCTTTGCTTGGCTGGGAAAACCCTACCTTGTCCTTCCCTCAGTGCTGGAAGACAAACGAAGACAGACTAATGATATGGAGTCTTCTTAATACACCACTTAGACAAAAACTTCTGGAGTTTTCCAACCATATGTCCTAGGTAATTGCTGAGATGCATCAGCTCTTACTACCATCTCATACTAGTTTGCCTCTGGACTTCACCTGCAGCAGACTGCAAGCATGTTAGAGCAAGGTAACCAACAGGGCTTTACCATAACTTCTGTAGGCTACAGCTTGGCATCAGCAACCCTTTACAAAGGTATTCAATGCCTGCATCTCCCAGTTCATTGTTGTTCAGCTTCAGCTCTGTGAGGGATGGATTCATACTGATGATGGAGGAGAGATCCTTGCAGTTACTGCTGGAGAGATTGCAGTCATCCAGCCTGAAAGAGGAAGAGAAAAGGAGCACTTTAGTCCTTGGCGTTGCTCTGTTCTCCCTGGCTGGAGCATTCCCCTTGAAAGCAGAGTGGGTGATTTACTCCCCTGCAGTCCCTGAGACCACTCCGTAAGTATGTACAGTGACCTATTGGGTGATGCATGGCACAAATGAAGACATGCTCTCTCTGCAGGGCTGCAGTACAGGAGGGGCTGGATGGCAGTTCCCAAAGCCATGCACCTCATCTGTGCTGTGCAGAGGAAGGTACATGACTCAAATCATCCCTCCTTGGCAGGCCTTCAGCTGGAGGATGCAGCTTCATTTAAACATTGATAGCAACAAACTAACTGGTGTCTGAAGCCACATCTAACCAAAGGAAAGCTTACAAGTTGTCAGGATGGTTCTACACTGATACCAGCCAGGCTGGATCATCAGCAAGCTCCGGAGACACACCCGTTGGCAGTCTGGTCTCATGTAGGTGAGTCAGGCTGGTCTGCATCATCTCTCTCCAGCATGACTTCCAGTACATAAACTGCACACGTGCAGTGTCGCAGTGTCTTCTCCCACTGGCCATCAGCATTTTTTCAGTTGTTACTAAATTGATGGGAGGAATTGAATTGGAAGGAGGAACATGGAAAGGATTGGAAGCCCAGGACAGGCAGGGAGGCAGAAAAGACATGGGGCAAGAGGAAGGTGTCATGAAGAACCCTACAGCACAAGGCACAGCCACAGCCAGGACTGCCAAGAGTTGCCTGGCATTTCTCCTTAGACAATACTATGAAAACTGAGGCCCTAGTAGGCTTCTCCTTTCCTCTCTCTGGCAGGAAGACTTGGCTCCTAATGGGATTGTGTTTAACACTGATTACCAGTCCCTACCACAGACACTCTCATCCACTATGTCTTGAGCAGCCGAGCCTCTGCCCAGGAGACAGCCATTCCACTGCCTTCTGCCACCTGAGGCAGACTCTGGGAAGTCAGTGTCAGGTCTGTGAAGCTTGTCTGCAAAAAACCCTTTTGCAAAACAAAAGCAAGTCACCTCCAACCTGTCTGACCTCCTCCAAGACACCGCTGGCTTGATGTGGCCCATCCTCTCTAGCCCAAGCAAAACAATGCCAGTCTGTGTGAACTCCCAACCAGAAGAGGGGGAAGAGTGCAGAAGCAGCTCTTCTGAACCCTGTCCCACAGCCTGCACTCCAGGAGATGACTCCCTCACACTGGTTTGCCCAACACACAAGGCACATACTTTTGAAGGCCAAGTGAGGAATTAAAAGTTAATGGCATGTGGCTCATGTGTGAGTATTAAGTTAGTTACTTGACAGCATTTGACCTGCAGCCCAGACAGTGTACAACCTAATGAGTGCAGAGAGACATTTCTGTCCAGGGGGAAAGACAGAATTACTAAAACAGCGGTCAAATGTTTAGGTAACCACATTACCTAGCTGAGTCCTATGGCACGCCATAGAAGAAGGGCAGCACTACTTCTTACCAAAGGATGTTTACCTGCAGTTGAAAAAACGTTGCAAGAGGGTGGGGCTTTTTTTTCCCCCCATTAAATTAACTTTCTGTATGAAAATAGGTGGAATCATCCCTGTTACTGTGCAATTTCTAAGTCACAGGTCAACAGTTATGCAGCTGAAAAAAAAACAGGAGAGAAACGCAACAGATGATATGCAACTTGTAGTTACTACCTGATGGTTTTGCAGGATTTCATTGTGGACATGAGTTCAGTCCATCTAGATGGGCTCATCTCCTCACATTGGATGTCAAGCTCCATTTTGAGAGTTGAGATCAGATCTGAAAATTAAAAGTGTGGGGTTTTTTTTCAGTGACCAAAAAGTAACAATCCTCTTCAAGCTCCACAGCTCTCAACCATGAATCGCACCACGTAGAGGACAAATTGCATTTCTCCAACACCAGTCTGCTGCAAGCACCAGTATGAGCCAACAGCATTCGAGTGGTTTTGTCTGGGATTTGGCAAGGCCCTCCTTCAAGAGGCTAAATCACATGGATCCTGAAGAGGTACGGCAATAGCTTGTTACCTGAAGGCTGCTTGCATGAGAATAAGATACTCCCTTCCTCTCTCCAAGGGAGCTTCAACAAAATGAGCTTTTTAAAGACACTGGTGCTACTCCCTCACCATCACACTACTGCTGAGGATACTGCACACCTGATAGATTGTGGGATCTTGGGCTATACTTAAAATTAGGGTATTTTTGGGAGAAGGCGGGTAAATGAGGAAGATGAGCATGAGAACTGTCAGGGCTTAGATTAAAAATCCTGCTGGCCACGTGTCTGTATGTGAGAAGTGGAACCTGGGCAGACAGGAGAAGCATTCCTCCACAATCTGATATCCAAGCTTTGAAAGGTCACTCTGGCTGGGGAGGTCCAAGTACAGAGAAGCTGGTAAGCAGGATTTTATATTGTTTTTGGCTCTGCAGTCAAACTGTATTTCTGAGTTGAGGTACCTTGCAGCACCTTGCAGAGCAGCTCATGCACAAAAATATGCCAATAGGCTCTAGGCTGAGTCTACAAGGGATAGTATTAAAGGCAGTGCTCCAGTAGGTGACAAAAAGCAGTCTTGGTGTCTTGGATTTGCCAACATGACTCAGGCTACAGGGTATTTGTAA
>VZRW01012112.1:0-22513 GCA_013398125.1 Aegotheles bennettii
CTCAGATCCTGAGCTTGGAAGAGTGGTCCTTGAATGTGAAATGTGAATATGAATGCGAATGTGAATATGAAAATACTGCATAGAATTTCTTTCAAGTAAATATTTCAATATAAAAATTTCATTCTTTCCTCATTTGAAGTTTTACTTCATTATATTATTTTATTTATTTATTTATTTATTTACATTTTCAGATTGTGTATATTTTCAGTTCTGAGTTGTTTGAGTACATGTTTATCATGAATTTTGACAATTATTGAATATTCTGCATTATGTTGCTTCTGAGGACTTATATAGTATCTGGGGTTTATGTTTTTCATATTTCGCCAACCACAAAAAAACCCCATGTGTATGTTGAAAAGACTACTACTTACGTTATCTTTACTATCTGGCTTGTCAACAGTATCTAAATTGTGTTTTATTTATGCAAAGATTGTTCATATAACAAACAGTCATGGTGCACACTATTAGTCTACAGTCTATTCGTATACAGACATAGTTCCAAGGAAATTGCTTGAACACTTAATGGGGAACAGTTCTGTACTGGTAAGAGAGGACAGGCGGATGGAGTTGTATCAGAGTACATTCTCTCTTCTGTTCTGTCATTCATTACTGGGTAAAATGAGTTGCCCTCAAGTCTTTTTTGGCCTGTACTACCAGCTGTAATCCAATTAAAAATATTTTTGTGGTCTCAACTCAATACTTTACTCAAAGGACACTGAATTTCAGAAGAGACTTTGGCAGCTTACTGCTTGTGGTACTATATTTTGGGGGCAGAAATGGGAATGATTATTTCATATGGAGCGGTGCTTATCTAGAGAAATAATTTTAAAATCATATATTGATTTTGAAAATTTGGAGAAGTTTTTGAAATCATTGTATAAAAGTCAGTCGATCTACTTTTTCTACAAAATTAAAGTGTTTATATATATGTACTTATGCATGTTCATGTAGCTACAAGTAATTCTTAGCTAAGATTTTCAAAACTTCTTAAATATATTTTTTGATGACCATGTTTTGTTCAGATATGTATTTCTCTGATACTGCTAAAATTCTTGTTCTGTCCTACCTTTGTGCATGCTGAAGGCTTTCATGGTCATTGCTAATGACCAAAGGATACTTCTCCCTATTCTGAATTCTTGAATACTAATTCTTAAAATGTTTATTTAAAGTCTGCATGTGGCAAGCACTCCTACTTTGCACATAAGCAAGGGAGTGTATTGCATGCGAAGGAGGGGTGCTTTTTAAGGTGTCTCAGAATTGCTGGTTTAAGGATTGAGGTACTGAGTATACTTTGTGTACTATATTACTTGGAAAACTTTCATCCACTACACAAGGTTTAAGAGTGAAAGAATGTTTACTTAAAAACCTGGACTTCAAATACTGAAGTTGTGCCCCTCAAAATAGCGCCACACTATCAAATAAAAATAGAATTATTAAAATTATACTTTACAATAAACATACCCTCATTTCTGCAGCATCTCAGCCCATTTCCGCTTTTCTTTTGGAAGGAACTGGAGTATTTTTAAATTACAGGTTTCTTTGTTGAAGGTAAGCTGCCTTTTCCTTTCCATACCTGATCAGAAACAAATGCTATTCTTTTTTTTGTGACATCTCAGACTGGAAGTCCTTTGGGTTTTGTTTTTACTAATGTAAACTTACATTCCTGTCTTCTGCTATATGGAATGTGCTGATACCAGATGTGAAGAAGGGGTTTCCTTGCTTCCTTGTCCTAACAGTTTAGTATTTCTAGTTTATGTGTTAATTAGCACAGCCTCTTCCCCAGGAGATACTGCAATTGTGAAGTAGTTTAGTCCTTTTAATGGAACATTTTCTAATTTAAGGGTTTTTTTAAAGTGGGCAACTTTTCAAATGTTTGATGTTTTCTTATTTCTTTCACATCTCTAGCCAACAAGGACACTAGTTACGACGAGTATGTCTTCTGAGTAAGTATTGAACATTTTGACACTTTAGTCGGCACACCATTTAAACTTGAATGTTGATAATCTTTTTATGCCCATACAAAATGAAATTTATCTTTGGGCCATATGTCAAAATATTTTACTTCATTCTGTATTCTAGCTAGAAACACATGCATGCATGTATATGTCTTTGCTATCTACAGTTTGTGTGTATGTTTGTGTTGCTATGGTGTAGACTGAAGTAACTGTTCCATAGGTGAGCTCAACAGGGCTTGAGAGCAATGAAACCAAAAGGATGCATAAAAAGGAGTTTTATGTAGTAAATAGTTCAGACTTTCAACACAAGACTTAGCTTTTTCCCCATACGTTTTAATAATTTCTATTTAAAAAGTCATAATCTGAAACATCAGTTCAAAATGTTTTCTTTTATATAAATGGTTGCTGAAGAAATATTAGTTATAGGCTTTTTAGCCACTTAGTTTCAAAACATTAGAAGCAGCTGCCACTGCATATTTTAGAGAAGAGTTAATAATTTTCTGGCATGCTCTTATCGTTCTCCTAAAAGTCTTACAGAATAAAGAACATCCAACAAAAACACAGTTCCATATTTTATAGTACACTTGCTTACAGTTTTTTGAATTCTTATTCAAAACTCAAGATATTTCTACTACCCACAAATCTGTTTCAGGTTTGAAGCAATTAAATCTTAACAGTTACATAGATGTAAGTTCTCAGAAACAGCACTTAGTGGCTATCCTTTTAGAGTTCTTTGTAAATGGTTGTCAATAGCTATTAACAAGTATACCAATATATGTCGGAGACATAAAATAGAATTAATACTTTTCTGTATTTAATGTAACTGGATGCTAGTAATACCAAGACTGTACAATGCACTTTGCAAGTCATGCAATGCAGGATCACTGTGGGGCAGGTAGCGATAATAGCTACAGTGAAGGTAGCAGTAGTGGAAAACAGAGGCCGTGATTTGCCCAAAAGAAAAGCAGGGCTGAGGAAAAAGTTCTTTTGTTAAAAGAGAGCATTAATATATTATTTCTTTTATGTTTGCTCTATGTTGAGTTTTTCCACTAGCTATTTACTATTTCATTAAATAAAAATGTCTGGTCATAACAATTACTTTTCTTCAGAACTTCTTCAACAAGATTGTGCTTTTGACTGTCTACAGTTGTAGGCATTCATCAACCTGTAAATGGGTGAAGAGAAAGGTGACTGCTTCTAAAAGAACTAAAGAACAGAAAACAGTCCTACAAAGTGTATAACCCAAAGGTCAAAAGCCAATTCTACTACCCAGTAGCTGCAGCCTCAAAAGTGGTTCCTTAGAATTTAAATGTAAAAATCATGAGTTCAGTGGTTTTATGGCATTGGACCTTGAGATTATATTAAATGCTTCTCACTGATTCACTGCCAGCAGCCACCTGTTTTTCTGAAACAAATTCAGTGAAATTTTGCTGTAGATTTGCATCAGGCAGTTTTTGCAACTGACAGAAGTATAAACCAGTGAGTTTTCACTGTAATTTATAAGATGTCTTAGATTAAATCATTGGAAAACAGGACTTTTCCCTCTTATTGTGAGAAGCTTTGTGTATACACAAGAAAGAAGAAAAACTTCAGGTAGAGGATGGAAATTCAACTCCTGAACATGCAGTCTAAAGCAGGGCCAGCCCCTATGGGTTGCAATGTTGCAAAAACATTCCCTTGTAGGCTGTGTCAAATTAAAACTCATCAAATGAAAAGAGAATAGCAAATGTTCCAGTAACATTCAAGGCAATATAGCCAAAGACAGAATTCACACTAGCCAGTGTCTGGAATGAGACAGTTAAATCAATGGTTTGATTTGATTTTTTGTTTGGGTTTTTTTGTGGGGATTTTTAAGTGTCTCCACATGCAATATCACCTTTTGACTTAAGTGTGAAGTTAATTTGCTACACCGTTTGCTGTTACTATTCATTTATTTGTTTGAAACTTCTTTAAAAGGTAGATTGTTACATTCTCTGTGAAGAATCTTTTGCAGGCTTTTTAGAATTCCTCTAAGTAGTGTCTGCTTTAGCTGGAGTATTTGGGGAGCTTTAACCGAGTTACTTTCTGAGAAGTAAAATGTAATGAGAATGAAAGTAACCCCAGAGGCTTCTTGAGGTGTTCTGGGTGTGCTTGCATTATGTCAGTGGTTAATTTAAATGTTTTACCTGAGAGGATCACCATTGTGATAGATACGAGTGTGTCCAAGGTTGTGCTTCACTGTTTTATCTTGTGTGGCATGCCATGAACATTTACAAACTGGCCAAGGAGAGCAGAGAAGGCAGTGGAACTGGGCTTTCATTTACAGATATTTAATGATCATTTGTAATAATGATTTATAGTAACGATCATTAATAAGAACAGTAACTTGTTCTCATGCAACAGCTTTTCTCTAGTGATACCAAGATCTCACTGTTTTCACTATTATATATTTGTATGCTTCAGTGTAGCTATGTAGAGAACTCGGATTAGAATTCCAGTTATATGTGGCCATTCTGGAATTTATATTTAATTATAATTATATTTAAAGATAAGAGAATTTTTAATTGAAACATTGGCTCAGATGTATAGGTAGCAAACCAGAACTTTAGGACTTCTCTCTAAATTTAGACACAGCATTTTATTCAGATGCTGAAAATCTGGTGCTTCCTAATGGAAACCTCTTAACAGTGCTATGTCTAAATGTTTACATTTCCTGGTAATGCTTTTTTGATAGTACTACAAAAGCACCAAGAATGAGTCTCTGTTGTACTAGGCATTGTACACAAACAATATGTTAGATAATTCCTGTCTCAAAAGCTTCTATTTAAGCAGACAAGATAGATGTGGGGGACAAAAGAGCTTTGATGTGCTCGTGGATATGATTGTGTGATGACAGAAAAGGGCCTGCTTGGACTCTGTGGGAAGGCTAAGGAATTTAGGGCTAGCAAAAGGGGAGAGGCTCAGTGAGAAAAGGATAAGAAATTATTAGTGAAGAAAGAAATGAGGTAAGCTGGAGTTGTGTTGTGTGTATATGCTTTTCAAGTTCTGCATATCCATTCAACATTGTGTATTTTCCTTTTTTTTTATTATTAGGGAACAAAGTACAGTAATTCAGGTGGTGAATAAACTTGGAGACTTTTTGTTCTCAGATGACGTATGTGAAACAACAAGTCATGTAGTTACAGGGAGTCCTCGTCGTACCTTAAATGTTTTGCTGGGAATTGCTCGTGGTTGTTGGATTGTTTCTTATGAATGGGTAAGAAATATTTTTAAATTTTACTACAAAATAAACTTATTTTGTATAGCTGAAATATCAACCGTATAACTATGTTTGTGTCTGTGCTATGTACAGTGGTGCAATGTTTAGATACTCAGGCTAACCTAGAGTTAGCTCAATTAGAGGAAATTTGTCTGTGTGAAACTCTTCTTATCATGACTTAATCTTTCAGTACTTCATCTAACCAAAGTATTCCTGTATTGTGCCTCAGTATGTATTTTGTAAATGCCTGGAGTCTTATCTCATGGATGAGAAACTCATGTCGCTTGCATTACTGTTGGACAGACTAAAGTCTAAACAAACTACTTCTGCTCAACTTTACCAGGCCACATTATTCAGATCAATTTTTTTATATACTGATTTAATATATTTCTATTGTGTTCCAAAATATGTATTGTGTTCAGCATTGGTAAAAATGGAGGGGAATTGTTACATATTTTGCTCATACTGTGAAAACTGTGAAATAGAAAAAAAGTTAAGGAAAGCTCTTTGTAGATGAGTAGTTTGGAGACTTTGCAATTTACAGAAATCGTTCCCAGACATCCAGATCAAATAATCACTGTATATGCTCAAATTTCTTGTGGGCTACCACATAAAGTTACCAGACTCTTACCGTAAAGACAAGATAATTATGAATTGCTGTACTGGGTCTGGCTGGGATGGAGTTCATTTTCTTCATCGTAGCCTGTATGGTGCTTTGTTTTAGACTGGTGACCTAAATGGCAGTGATAACCCACCAGTGTTTTAGCTATTGTTCAACAGTGCTTACTGCTATCTAGGTGTTATCTGTTTTTTGGTCAGGCTCCCGAAGTGAGTATGCTGGGGGAGCACAAGAAGTTGGGAGAGAACTGAGCTGGGAAAGCTAACCAAAGCTGATCAAAATGATTTTTCATATCATATGACATCACACTCAGTTATAAAACTGGGAGGGGTTTTTCCAAAGCAGCCATTCTCGCAGACTGGCTGGACATTGATCTGCTGGTGGGAGTAATTGGTTTAACATCATTTGGGGTTTTTTAACTTTCTTTTCCCCTTCACTTATTAACTGTCTTTATCTTAACCCACAGGGTGGTTTTTATTTCGCTCTCACCCTTCTAATTCTCTCCCCCATTCTGCTGGGGTGCGGAGTGAGTAGTGACCAGGTGAGGAGCTTACCTGTCAGACCAAGGTTAAACCACCTCAATTGCTTACTGTAATAGTAGAGATTAACCACTCAATCTGACATTGCAGATTACAGTTTTTCAGCTTTCCTCATATTTCCAGAGCTGTAAAACATAGCTGTTGGTATTTATATGGAAATAGCTCTTCATCTTACACAGAAAAGGGTTGTAGAATAAATTTAAATGTCTTTGTTTCCTTTTTCATATAAATACTTTAAAATTTAATTGTTGGGCTGAAAACAAAAGGAACTCCTCTTGCCATTTTGTTTTCAAGATGTCTGGCACTTACCAGTGTGATGCTTGTCATACATGATATACATGTAATTATCTGAAGAAGCTGTTATAGTATACTTTGGAGTTTTCAGAAGTTCTTGATAATTAATTTTTCTTGGAATAAAGGGGTTTGTATCTTTGGTCACCTTAACGGTCCAGTAATGTGCCTTTGAGGCAAAAAAGACCAATAGCATCCTTGGCTGCATTAAGAGTAGGAGGTTTGACAAGACAATCTCCACAGGTCCATTGCAGCCTCAACTGTTACATGATTCTATGCATCTATGAATGAAATACATTGAAATACCTGTCCCATACTTAGCTTAGTATGAAGTTTTAAACAAGTAACAACATATTTGCTCTAAGTTACGTAACAGGGTAGTCAAACATGAAAGCTGTATATTTCCTTGAGAAAAAGTTTCAAATGACTACTAAGACAGCTAAAGATTTATATAACTACTACAAAATTCCAGTAAATAGTTTCATATCTTTGTGCATAACGCAGTATTTGGATAATCAGTATTCTGGCAATTGCTGTCCTGGAATTACATTGCCCACTTTATGAACTGCCCTTCTATGAACCAATCCCTGGTGAAAACATCAACGCATGCTGTTTGTAGGCCAATATTGACTAGAAGAAATGACAAATTTTCTCCTGCTGACTTATAGTCTACCTTTTAGACTCAGCACAGGATCATCTACATCCCTCATATAATACTAATAAATTAAATGGAATTGTTCCAGGGATTAGTTTGTTCCTGTAAGTATTATTGGATCAAATGCTGTAGCTGTCTTGACTCGTTTCATTGAGCTGCTACTTAGAAAAAGATCTGAAGTTACTAGGAGAGCCCGATGAGAAGGAACTAGAGAAAAAACTTAAGAATTCAGTTCTCCAAATCGTAAGTTTGTTTAGTCTTATAGTATCTGCTTATCTGCGAATATTGCTATTTTTAATTTTCTTAGAACTGTGCTTAAATCTTTCACTGAGGCTGGGTTCAACTTTGTCCATAAATGTCTAATTCCTCCAGTAATGAAGTCATTTATTTCAGTGAAAAAAAATATTGCTTTGTACTTTTTAAAAAAATATTTCTTAATCTGGTTAAATCTATACATCTTATCACATAAAAGTATTATTGTCTTATTTCTAATTGTGTCACTGGTGTAATTTTGTCATCTTTTTACTCAAATTAATTAACTTAATACTTTAGAGAACAGATAGCCAAAGCCTTACTTAACCATCGTGAGGAATTCTGTAGAAATTTAGTCGAGAGAATTTCATTTAAGCAAAATAATATTTTCCTTTTATTAATGCTAGAATACTGAATCCTTTAAATGCCTTTCTATACTGTAGTCAATCATACCACAAGTACTTTCATTGGTACTTTTTTTTTACTTCAAGTTGGATAATTAAAAAAATCAGTCTGGAGAAATCAGTAGTACCTTTTAAACAAGATATTAATTTTGAGCAGTGATGATTGTCTTTTGGAAGATGTTTCTCAATGTTTTAAGAAGCTGAATTATCACTTACTTCTGCCTTTTGACTTGTAACATGGAGACATAATCTAGATTGTAATATTTTTTCTTCTTCTGAGAAAAACTTAAAATTATCTTTTTAAAAATGGATGTTGGAGAAATATCAAATTTACCATGAGACATTTAATCTTCATAGCACTCTGTTTACATATTTTAAGATTAGTTATTCAAGTACAAATACCATATAATCATTCACTGTGCTAGCTAGATGGGTAAGAGGCCTTAAATAATGACTACCCAAACAGTGTGTTTTCAGACCCTTGAGAACGTGATGTTTGACATAAATTTTCCTATATAGTATGAATAAAAGAACATATCTGATACGGCTAATCTTATAGCTGTATAACCTGCAGGACACTTGTTGGAGCTCCATGCCATATATTTGGCCTGCTACTGAATTAGATAAAATAGTCCATACTTGAGGACGAAGTAAGAGAAGATTGATCAACTTTATTCTAGAGTCCAAAGCCAAAAGGAAACTTTCTTTAAGGTTTTAAGAAGTCCACAGAAAAACTATGCTTTTCCCAATCTTCTCTTCCCTCCCTATTTCCTCCTTTCTTGGGTCCTCCATGACCAGCAAGACTGCATTCAACTAGAATCTGATACATTCTTAATATCTCCATGTTATCAGCTGTATTTTCCTAACTTCTGATGTTCCTGTATCCAGCATTCATGCATGATACATACTGTACTGCTTTATCATTACATTTTAAGCTAAACCTTTTTTAACTGCACATTTGAAAACTTCTAGATAGATTTCTTCTCAATGTAAACACTTTTATATTCTGAACTGTTTCTGCTTTTCTTAGTCCTTTTTCACATTCTAAGGAACTGCTGAATATGAAGATATTACTGACTTAACAAAAAAAAAGAGTTTACTCAGGAATAATATTGCAAATCATAACATTTATTGTTCTACATGAATTTCAAGCATTTTTTTAGTGCTGCTATGAAAATATACTAGTTGAAAATTTGTCTCTGATGAAGTCAGCAGCAAACTTTCAGTTAACATTCACTTAGAATGGAGAGCTGTTGCCTTTGTGTTCATGAAAACTGAATGTTGTAGTGGCTGATGATCTAATTATTTACTGCAGGACCTGTTTGTGAACTCTGTATCTAGTTTTCTTTTTATCCAGGGAAGTAGATATGATGCCTTTGTACTCAATTCCAGAACCATGATAGACAAGCATTAATCCATCTTTTGTTAAGATAAACAAAATTAATTTCTAAACAAAATTCTGTAAATACTAAAAGGATTGATAGAGGTTGTTACTGTAAAATTGGCCTGGAAATGAAATGGGATTACTTAATCATAACTGATCTTTTGAGTTTGTTTTAATCTCTTTAGTTTGTTTGCCAGTTACTTTTGGTACAAATATCATTTTGATACTATAAGGACATGATGTACACATTATACAGCATGGTACATCTGTTCCTCCTCATGATCATTTACAAAGAAATTATTTTCATGCAGCATGTCTGTAAGAATTGCATTAGTCTCGGTTCGGTTGAAATTGATTTATACTGTGATTAAAAGAGAAATGGATTGGAGTAACAAGTTTCTTTTATTTGCACTAAGTAGATCTATAAATATAAAGGTAACAGATTTAAATATTCTTATTGCAAATCGTAAAAAGTAATTGTAAAATATATGCACAGGTACGACCTTAAAATTCATAACTTAAAATCCTAAGCTGCATTGTTAACTTTATGTTTTTAAGATGTTATTATACTTTTCTTGGCTAAACACAGCACTGCATTATTATGTTTTGAATTATTAATGTGCTTAATCTTATTTTTAGGTTTGGTATGATATAATGACAATAGAAATTATTTTCTCTTTTTGTACAGCTGTTGCATTTTCAAGTATTTGGTTGTGCATTTTCTAAAAGTAAACATAATATTCTTTGGATTTTTGTAATAAGTTCAACAATAAGTTTGAAGATGTGCTGCTTTTCATTATCAACAAAAAAAAAATAAATCACTGTTCACTTCCAACAGCCTGCAAAATCAGACACCTCCCTTCACAAGGAAAGCACCAGCTTTTGTAGCAGTTCATATACGAGCTTGCTGGTTCCCCTGAAAGTCATCAAGCATAAGCTATTTTGGACTAAATACTATAGAACTTGGTTTTGATAACAAAATAGTTTCTAAATTCAGTTTGTAATTTGCTTCTTGTAGCAACAGATTTGGGGCAAAAAAACCCTTTACAGAAAGTTACTTTCCTACATACAATTAGGCAATTTTTATAAGATTTACGTTACTAGTTTATACTCAGTCTGTTCAGCTTAGAATCTTGTTTAGGTAGTGAGCTGTGACATTGTAAAGGATAACATTATCATGCTTGACATCCATTATGCCAATTTTTGTCTAAGGGAACGTCTCACAGTACTGCTTCACATATTTTCTGAAGTAAAGTTTTGTTATTTAAATTAAAAGTAATAATATATGGTTTTGTATGTCATCTTCCAAAAGAATTAAAAAAAACCACAACAAAACAAACCAGAGAATATTTCAGTTAGTTGTGAATCAAGCATGGGAATAATGTAATGCGCTGATTACATTCAGCTTGTTCTAAGGCGAAAAATGACGACAGCTTAATGTTGCATGGCTGTGCTAACACTAAGAAAAAAACATCATCTGTTGAAATGGCTAGAGAACTATTTAGGGAAATTATGACTGTCAGAGGTAGAATTATCCTAAACATGGGAATTTACTTTCTAATAAATTCCATATATCCCGTCTTGGGGCTATGTGTACACTTCTTGTTCAGTTGATACAACCTGTTACTGTAAGAGCAGCAGGGTATTGGGGAGTTCCTGGGAGATTTAAGGTTGCATGTATGAATCGTGCTGTCTCATTAGTGGGTAACAAAGCTTTTTTTGACTCGTATTTAAGGCATGCCAAATGGCAACCATAGGAAGGATGTTGCAAAGCTCAAATATCTGTAAAAGGGGAAAGTTGTTAAATCGTGACAGTGGACAAACTTTGCAAAGAACTTACCAGTCTTTTACCTACATTATGGCTCAGGTCACAGTGATGAAGCTAATGAGGAATATGAACTCCTCTTTCATCAGAGTGTGCTTCAGAATTTAGACTATCTAGAAATTAGTGGGAAAACACACTTTCTACAACTCAAGAGCAGAGCCTTGTTAGGAACTTCAGTCTTTTTCAGTTTTCCCATAAAGATGACACTTTTACCATAAAGATGACACTTTTACCACTTGAGGGATAGTCTCTGAACACTCTTTGTGAGGCTTTTAGTCTACTTGCATAGTCTACCAGCTGCAACTTGTAACAATAAATTGTTTGGAAGAATGGTTTAGAAAATCAACCCAGGAAAAATGCTAGATGGAGTAGTTTTGGGAGTTTTTTTTTTTAAAAATAAAAAATTAGTGTACTTCAGAAATGGAAAAATATAACCATATCAAGTAAGTTTTTTTCTGTTAACCACTTTGTGATAGCCCTGATGGAAACAGAAGTCTGAAGGGAATCCAAACTGTTAGGATTGCTAGTCTCCAAATATCACATTGATCCAGTGTTTCAAAGCTCAGTTGAACAGAAATGATCATATGTATTTTCCAGATAGTCAGTACTCTGCATTGTTAGCAACCATTTTTTATGCTCTAGAATGTGTTGTTGACAGAGGACGATACCAAAGAAAGTGAAATTGAGCTTTTCTTTGCAGGCAATTTATATATGTAGTGTGGATTGTACACAATAGTTGTATATTCCCAGTCAGTAGTAGGGGTTGATACTGGTCCAATATTGTTTAACATCCGGATGGTGGAGGGGAGTGCACCCTCAGCAAGTTTTCAGATGTTACAAAACTGTGTGGAGTGTTTGATATACTAGATGGGTGGTCACATTCAGAGGGACCTTGGCAGGTTGGAGAAATGGACCAAGAGGAACCTCATGAAGTTCAATGATTAACTGAATCACGAGAACAGAACTGATGCAGTATGACTTCCCTTTTCAAGTATTTACTCTAATTTTATGTATCATGATGCAAAACATTGACTTTTCTAATATCCTCACAAGGTTTTAAAATTTAATGTAGCTAAGCATAGAAATAGAACTTTGGCATTTTAATGGTTTGTTTCAGTTGTAAAACTTGTATCTTTCTGATTATTTTTTCACCAAATCATTTGGTTTGGGTGAATGAAATATCAAACCAACTATTGCAACTACACTGTTACTTCTAATTACACATTCAAAGAGTTTGCTATTTTAGAAATTTTAAGACTTCCACTTACTGCTTATTTTAGGTTCTGTGGTCTTTGGAATTGGGACATTGGATCGCAGAGGAACCATATGAGCTTTCATCCAGCTTCCCTGCAGCTCCTGTAAGTTTAATGGCCCTTTAAGCTTGTGAACTTTCATTTGTTTATCTGGAAAATGATTGGCTCTCTAAATAGGTTTTGTCAACAAGAAGGCCTACTAGAAAAAATATTTTTTAAAGCAAATACTAAAAGGAGTTATTTTCTCCTTCATCCACTACTTTTAAAGTACGTGCAAAAACTTTGGTATGCATGGAAAATGCAAAAAATTTATTCACCAATTAACATATGAATAATCTAGCTTCATACTTAAGTATAAATCTCCTTTAATTTATTTGTGGAATATTTTATTTCTATCTGTGCTTATAAACTGGAGAGGCATGTTATTGCCTAATGGAAAGATTATTCACGTCATAGACTCACTATTTTCAGTCCAGAAATTACTTTGGCAATGGAAAATTAGTGTGGGCTTCTAAAATTACTAATTACTTTAATGATCGTTCTCAAGTACTGAATTGTTAACTAGTGCAAAAGTGTGTATGTGGGGGCATGGTGTATCTGTGAACACCCAAGTGTATCTGCACTCCATATATTGTCATTGATTAAACAGTAATTTTATTTTGGTTTTAAAACAAGCAAATTTCTAGCAGGTTACTAGTCTAATAGCACTGCCAAAAAAGGTTTCACAATTTCTCTTATATTATAGCACTTAGTTAAATATATTATCACCTGCTACTTGTTTCACAGTTTCATATGGGCTTTGAAGAAAGAACATTTAATGGGGTTTGAAGTTTATTTTTACTATAATTTTATTAACTGCTAAGAACTTATTTTTAACATTTTTTCTAAAGCTATAATTTATGTAAAATTACATATTCAAGATGAATACTTTATTTCATAAGTTGTATGCTCTCGAAGTGTATGGAAACTAACAGTTATTCTGAAAATAAAACTTGAAGAAATTGAGAAAGTAGATTTTTTTATTTAGCAAATACATTAAGAATGGTAAAATTTAATGTGAAAAAAATGAAAGCATGTTCTTTTTTGCCCTCTTTTCTGTATTTGTATGAAAAAACCCACAGTACTTCAGATTAAGCCAATTTGAGTTTTCTGTTTCTCCTCAAGACTACCTTGTTTAACAACCAAGTTTGCTATCAGTAACAATTTACATAGCATTCTTTGGAAGTGATTTCTGCTGGGTTTGTTTCTTAAATTCTGTTTACAGTTTTTATTCTTAAAGCAGAAGTAAGGCGGGTTTGAGAGATGGTCAGAAGATAAAATTGAGGAAGGTTATAGTTGTGCTGAGAACCTGAATTGCTTGCTTGCAGTGTGTTCCTGTTGAAGAGGAACAAAGCCAGTGTCCAAGGTGATATTTACATCACCTTTCCAATCATTCCCTTCTTAGGTCATTATGGTTTCTTATTGTAACAGATATTTTGTTCTTAAAGATATAATTATTATTTCAGCATGAATGGTGTTTATATTCCCTTCCTTTTCTTGTTATTTCTTTTCTGCTTCCTAGGAAGTATTTAGAGAAAATAGAAGGGCATTCTACGTGTATATACCATTTATTTGATTACATGAAGGACTCAAAGGAGGGGATTATCTTGCTTTTACATTCTAATTGTTTGTACCAAGACCAAAGCAGTTGTTGCAGCCTTCTTTTTCCTATTATTACATTCCTTCCAAAATGTCCTCCTCTCACTTCATTTTGATGTTTGCAGTTTAAGCCATGAAATCTCATTTAGATAAAATGTCATTTAAAAACATAATCACTCTAAACTTTTACATTTGTGTCGATAAATTACTCCATCTAAAAAAAAAAAAGTCCCATTATTGAGCCATTCAATGTCTACATCAATATCTTCAATGACTTTGCCAGAATAGTCAACAAAAAACTTTAAGCTTTACAAAGACTTTTTCCAGAAAACCAAACTAGCCATGCAATATTTAATTATTCCTGACATAGGGTGATTTTTTACTAAAGTAATGAAGGTTAATGTCAACCAGAAGTTAGCACTATTTTCCTTTGCCAGGTTGAGCTTTCATACCGTGCCAGAGTTCATCAGGGTTTTTAAGAAGGTTCAGGTTTGTTGGGTGGGGTTTTTTTTAGATTATTGCACTGGATATGCTTACTGTTTCAAGTACTGGGAGTATTTTTTTAGTTGTCTGATTAAATGAAGCGAAGCAAGAAATACAGTAATCAAGACTCGGCATTTCTATGAAATTTCCTAAAATTGTAAAATATTTTACATTGGAAGGGACCTCTGAAGGTTGTCTAGTTCAGTGCTGTGCTCCAACGGACTTGTCCAGTCCACCCTCATGATAATAAATGAACAAATTAAAAAGAAAATCCAATTTCCCAATTCCAACTTGTGTTTGATGCCTCTTGTCCCTGCTTCTTGTCCTATTGTGGTGCATATCCAAGAAGCATATGTCTGTCTTCTCTGCGTCCCTGATCAGGCAGTTGTAGACAGCAGTAGTGTCTCCTCTTCCCATTCTCTTCTCCAGGCTGAAAAAGGCCAGCTGTTTTGGTATGTCTAGCTCCTTTACTAGCTTGGTGGCCCTCTGCTAGACTTGGTCTTCAAGACATTTCTTAGAAATTAATGAAATTTTGTGAAGTATATTTTTAGTTTGTAATGTGTTTATCCTTACAAGTTTGCTAGGAAATACAATAAAATACTTAAACAGTAATCTTAAATACATTCAGATTATTTTATGCAACTCTTCAGACGATGACTGTTAATTTACATGCATTAGGTTTATTTAAAATCAGATCATGAAGTAATATTAGAAGTATTTTTTGTCTCTGCTACCATTTACTAATTCTGACACATTTTTAGTGAAAAATGGTGGTGGTGTGAGTGGTGGGGTACTTTGACAGCAGCTTTAATGACTGTCAGTATGAAATGGAAGATTTTTCTTCCATCTTTCTCAAATTCGTTTACTTTTTTAAGATACAATACCTTTTGTTAAGTAAGCCTCCAGAAATGTACCTGGGGGTTTTGTTTTGGTATATGTCTTGTAACTAATTCAGTCATCTGAAATTAAAAATTTACAAAATTATTACTTTAAGACAAAGACTAAGCAAAATCTGAAGTTAATTTGGGGAAAAATCTGCACAAAATTACTTTGTGTGATTTATGAAGAAATATCTTCTCAATCTGAACCGCAATGTACAGTACACAATTTTAAAGCATATCATAATAAAAAAAATATAAAAATGCAAAAATCACCCAGTAGAGTAATTTATTCACATTGTGTCATACATTGAGGGTCCCCTACAGAGAATTTCTAGGGAAAAGTCGTAACCTTACTAGAAAAAAAAACCCCAACAGTACGACCTTAGATAACTTTCAGGGTTTTTTTCTTGCTTTTAAAATGTAGTAATTTGCATCTTCAGTCATGAACATAAATTTAATTGTATCAAAGAACATGCATATGTTTTTCAGTTAGGTTATTTTTACAAAACATATAGTTGTACTACAGCACCAGGTGGTAAGTGATTGTCATAGACAACTGGACATTTGCTGTTAATGCCATTGTCTCAGTTTATAAAATACTGATCAGATATTTTACAGGTAAATAACAAGGAAAGGAAAAAAGTGCAATCTTCATAAAAATATAAGAAACACACACTATATTGTAATTTGCAGGGATTTTTGTAACTTAAAGAAAGTGACTGTAATAAGTGCAAACTGAAAGAAATGGTGATTTCTGTACATGGTATTTCCCAAGAATAAATGCAAAGTACTTAAATGCTATTTGTCCTCTGTTAAATAAAGTAACACAGGCTATTGGAAAAAAAATCCCTGAATAAGCGTAAGAAGTTGTTTAGGAGACTATGGGGAGAAAAATGTGTTCTTTACCTACAGTATTAAGCTAATTACAGGACAGTATTCTTTTTTATGTACATGACACTGAGATAAATAGTTCTAGATCTAGTTAAGTGTTTTATATTATAGTAATGTTTAAAGTTCAGTGATGAGGCAAAATGCATATTTCTAAAACTATTTTAGGTATTTTTCACAGTTCCAGTTATTTACTAACACATACATAACATAAGTGATCAGTAAAACAGAGTCCTTAAGTTGTCTGACAGCTTCTTGGGTGCTTTTTATTCAGTTATCTGGCCAAATCACTCTTATACCAGGTTGATGCTTTAGACTTTGTGTCTGGTTGAATAATACGAGCTTCAGCTGATCAAGGCTATTGTAATTCAGGAATTGTACTGAACTGATCCCTTCAGAACACTAGCACATTTTCTGGGCTTGAAAATGAGACAAGTTGCAGATGTGTGTTTATATGCTCGGCAAATGAAGTCTTTGAAGACTATACAATACATAATTCACATAATTCAAAAGCATTTAGAAATCTGCGGGCCGAATCATCATAGTCGTGGCTTTGAGAGAGTATCCCGAGCCTTTCCAGTAGTACCACTTGATACCGTTGAACTTGTTGTTGTTCTGCCGTAATGGGTAGTACATTCCATTGAGGTTTGAAGGACCACATGCATCAAACCACCATCCTGCAAGCCAAACAAGAAAAACACCAGCAGATGAAAATGTCAGCACAGGTAGTTTTCGTAATAGTATATAAGAACACTTTGTTGTCATGAAATGAAAAAAGAAATCTAAAACCAGGTTTTCATTTTATGATTCTAAAGGGTCAGTACAAATATGTCCTTCAAACTCAGCAAGGAAATGTATTTATGTATTCACTACATATTCCTGAAGCTTATGTAATACATAGTAGTTTAAAATTGAGAAGGGAAGGCCTTCAATCAAGCTTCATTTATTATATCAAACATTATTGTTGACAGTCTCAGGGCAGAACTTGACTTAGACTTATGATATTGAGTCTTCTTTGGTTTTTATCTACTCGTAAATTCCTGTTCTTCACAGATTTAAACTCCTTTTTTTAACTGTTCTTAGAGGATTAATTCAGTTAATCTGTTTCAGTTTTCTGTGCAGATTAGTTCAGAACCTCTGTGCTGAAACTTGGTAAGAAGGAAAAGGAGAAAAAAGCCCAAACTCATTTTGTATCCTTGTGGTCCTGACCTGTTCGTGGGTCATAAAGAAAATTTATTTTTATTAGTAAGATAATATTTTTATACTTCTGTTACAATGGCAATAATGTGTGTGTTCTGTTTTTCAGGGCAGTAATCCAATTATCCTTTTGGATAAACTGAATCTGTCTTTTGTCTTGCAACTTGTGCTATAGGGAAACAAACCATTGCTTAAGAGATAACAGGAAGAGAAGTCAAATTTACAAAGAAGTTGTTTACATTTCAGAATGTGGAGTTCTAGACTATCAAATCATAGAATGGCTTGTGTGGTTCAAGATTAAAATACCACCTAAAACTGCAATAACTAGTGAACAATCATTAGAAAAATCTAGATATTTATATGGTGTATCTTAAATTTACATATTGCCATTTCATAATTATAATGAAATATATAATTAAATATTTGTACCCTTCTGTGGCATGTACAGTATGCAGCAGCTTTGGTGGTTTTCTTCTCCTCTGGATAGTTAGGGAACAGGTTTGTATCTCATCAAGACAATGGCTCAATCAGGAGCCATTTCATTGACCAACTGAATCTCTAAAAGAAATTTTTTTGCAGGGTTAAGTGTTTTGATCTCTGGGACTAGGTTATCTCATTCCTTGGTAGAATCTGCTGTGACTGTGGTTAGTTCCACAATTACAGACTTTCTTGTACCTCAACTTGAGAGATGTGGGGTTTTTTTTCTCCAGTTTTAACTTCTCCTGTTTTACTTTAACTAATCTTTGTCTAATGATAAAATATTTCATTTTGGAGTCACCGTACTAGCGTTTCTATCTGAGTTTTGAACTTCTTCAATAGTGAAAATTTACTGTCAAAATTATCACTATTTATCTCACAGAAAATTTTAGTGCCAATAAAAATAGGAAGACTGAGAAACAAAAAAACATTCCTACCTCCTGTTAGCATTTGTGAACATTTGCAAATACATTTGTCATTGTCTGCATCCTTTGTGCTAAAATCATTTCCTGGTTGGCTTATACTACTTATTTTGCCTGCTGTCCCAGTAAGTCCTTTAAGGTAGATCCTGTAGAAGTGAGGAATGGAAAAACAATTATTATGTGGAAGTAAATGGTAGCTGATCTGCAAAATAATGATGGAATAGTTTGCAATAAATATCCTGTTCAAATAGTTCAGTTCTCTTCTGGCCAATGTACTGTTTTAAGCTGTTTTGCAGCATAATGTTTTTATATGAGCGGAAATGGTCAGCACAGTATTCTAATGAACAGCCTCCACCTTTGTAGACATGACTGTTTTGTTCATGCCCTATTAGAAGAAAATGAGACCAGGTACTTAATAACGCCTTGAATTTTTCTTTTCTTTCATGCATTTCTTAATACTGTAAGTACCTTGTGTAAAATTATTTTTTTTAATCAAGTTCAAAAGTTTAAACCAAAACTTATTTTGATTCCTAGCTTGCTATTAGCACAACATGGCAATGTACCATTACAACTTTGTATCTATGAGAGATAATAGTCCACTGCCTGGACTACTAATTACCAACTAGTAACTGACAATTTAGAAGTTTTTCAATATTTCCCTTTCTTTTTACTAATTTTCTAATTACTCTTCCTTTGAACATCCTTTGTACACTTAGTGTTAAATCATAGAATCATTTAGGTTGAAAAAGACCCTTCAGATCATCAAGTCCAACTTTAAACCTAACACTGCCAAGTCCACCACTAAACCATGTGCCTAAGCACCACATCTACACATCTTTTAAATATCTCCAGGGATGGTGACTCCACCGCTTCTCTGGGCAGCCTGTGCCAGTGCCTGACAACCCTTTAAGTGAATAAATTTTTCCTAGTATCCAATCTAAACCTCCCCTGGTGCAACTTGAGGCCATTTACTCTTTTCCTATCACTTGGGAGAAGAGACTGACCCCCACCTCGCTACAGCCTCCTTTCAGGTAGCTGTAGAAAGCGATAAGGTCTCCCCTAGGTTTCCTTTTCTCCATGCTAAACATCCCCAGTTCCCTCAGCCACTCCTAAGACCTGTGCTCCAGGCCCTTCACCAGCTTCATTGCCCTCTTCTGGACATGCTCCAGCACCTCAATATCCTTCTTGTAGTGAGAGGCCCAAAACTGAACACAGTATTTAAGTTGCAGCCTTACTACCTCACCAGTGCCAAGTACAGCGGGGCAATCACTGCTCTAGTCCTGCTGACCACACTATTTCTGATACAGGCCAGGATGCCGTTGGCCTTCTTGGCCAACTGGGCACACTGCTGGCTCATATTCAGCTGGCTATTGACCAATACCCCCAGGTCCTTTTCTGCCAGGCTGCTTTCCAGACACCCTTCCCCATCCTGTGGCATTGCATGGGATTGTTGTAACCCAAGTACAGGACCTGAGAGTAAGTTTGCAGACCCTTGTTGAATCTCATACAATTGGCTTTGGTCCAATCATTCCAGCCTGTTCAGAGCTTTCCACCTCTGTAGAGCTTTCCTACTCAGGCAGATCAACGCTCCTACCCAACTTGGTGTCATCTACAAACTTACTGAGGGTGCACTTGATCCNTCCTGTGGCATTGCATGGGATTGTTGTAACCCAAGTACAGGACCTGAGAGTAAGTTTGCAGACCCTTGTTGAATCTCATACAATTGGNATCCAGATCACTGAGAGATATTAAACAAGATATTAAGCTATAATATATATAAATAAGATATATAGGTATATAAGTAAGATATAAGATATTAAACAAAACAGAGGTATTTAAGTTTGCTTCAATTCCCTGGCAAGGTAAGCTTTCAGTGAGGCTGCTACTGGCTGGATCTGCTTACACAGGTGCAGATGCAGTCTGAGTGGGGAGAGACACAGGGTACTGAAGTGAGGAGGCAATTACACAGCTATTACCGTGTTATGTTGCATTGGAAGGACTTGAACCTACTGCTCCCACAGTATCTCTTTGGTGATTGCATTTATGCATTGAATAGCTCACCTTTCCCAGAGGTGTTCTGTTTGTTTAAGGAAGAGATCTGACTCTGAGAACTAACTTGTCCCCAGATCAGTCTTCATTTTCTGCTTATGACAGACATGGTCTTTGGTAGTTTAACAGATTATTTTAATCCATTTTACATTCTCTATTTGAAAATACTAAGAATGAATAAATTGTTGTTCATTTAGGTTTCAAAAGATCAGCTCATTACAGTTTTTCGCAAAAATCTCTTTCAAAAAGTTATTTTTTCTTAAGGCAAATTCAAAATTCTATAAGCCAATTTCTACCATAAATGGTATTAAAGGTTCCAAGTATAATGTATGAGCCTAGGCTTGATTTTCAGACATCATTTGAAGTCTTACGTAAGCAGAGTATTATTCATTTATTAGTATTACTCAATTTTTAAATGTATAGCTTAGTATAATGAAAGATGAGAGGCAGAGGATGTAAATTGAAATGAGACATTCTGACTGGACACGAGCAAAACCTTTTTCAGTATGAGAACAGATAAGCGATGGAACAGGTTTTGTAGTCTCCACCCTTGGAGGTTATCAAGACCCAGCTGGACCTTAAGCAACCTGGCCTGACTTCATAGCTTTGAGATCAGGAAGTCTGATTCAAATGAAGTCCATTCTGATCTCAATTTTTCTATGAATCTATGAAATTTCAGTTTTATGACCCAACTCATAATCTTTCCAGCTTTCAGAATGTATTTATGTTTTTAATATAATGAAAGTTGCTCTTAATTGAATACTTTCTTAGTTTTTTTCTTTTTCATAATGTTAAATATATGCTTTAATCCACTGCATTCTATGATGCGTTCCATGTTTGGTTGCATTTTAGAATGAAGTATCTATTTACAGACAACCATCTTAGTTTTCAGTAATTATTTTTTAATATTGTAAAGGGACAAGGGTAATGGCCCATTTTGCAAAGGTTGCCTTTATAAGTGTTTTAAAGCATTACTTTAAAAAAATCTCTGCTGTAGATTCTGACTGTTTCCAGATGAAAAAATATTTGCTTTGGAGTTGAAACAACTGTATACTACCAAGGCATTAAGATCTAACATTTTGGGGGAGGGGGATGCTGATAGTTTTGGATTGCTTTGCATATAAGGCTTGAGTTGAAGTAACAGCATCAGTTAGGCATTTTTTCTGTCCAGTCTGTACGATTCTGATAAAGAAACATTTCCTGGACCCTGTAGTAGGAAAGTGTCTGTTGTAGAGTCTCTAGTTTCTTCTACAACCAATCTACCACATTTACAGAGAAGCTGGAGAATGAAGTATGAACTGCCCATATATTTCAGCTGTGGCTGACACTGTTTCAATGTATAACACTATGATACTAATTAAAATGTATAATACTATGATAATATTTATTTATATATAAGTATTTATTTTAAATGTATGTTATTTCCTATTTTAACTGAAGATGTAATAAGAAATTGTGAAGCTTTGCATTTTACAGAATGATTGGAGCATAAGGAATAGGTTCATTACAATCTAGTGTTTAAATTGACAAGTTTGTAGGGTGTGAGACTGGACATTTGATATTAGCTTCACGTTCACAGGTAGGAGCGTTATTCTTTGAGAATCCAAGCCAGTGGGGCATGGAAGGAGAAGGTAGCATTACCTCAGTGTGCTCTTCCTGATGACAGAACAGCCCCCACTAGCCACTGATTTAAGTGGTAAATCTTGCAGTACTGTTCATCTTAGTCATCCACCTTCCAGAAATGTATTTATTGCTTGGAATCAGGATTTGGCAGCAACTACAGACAGGTTCTTATTGTCCTGAATATTGTGCATGGCCATCCGCTATATTGACAATTGTATCCTATACCATACCATACCATACCATACCATACCGTTTCTTCATCTTTGTGCATCTTGTGTTACACTCACACAGTATGCACTAGTAAAATATGCATTGTCTCAGTTGGAAAAAAAAATATTATTAAGACTGTTTTAAGCAATAGGTCAAAAATGGAGCAACCATTACTTTCCGAGTGAAATGAAAAAAAAAAAAAAAGACATAATTTGTATGAAATTCGGTCA
>VZRW01012112.1:22935-41957 GCA_013398125.1 Aegotheles bennettii
ATTGTGAAGCTTTGCATTTTACAGAATGATGGCAGCATAAGGAATAGGTTCATTACAATCTGGTGTTTAAATTGACAAGTTTGTAGGGTGTGAGACTGGACATTTGATATTAGCTTCACGTTCACAGGTAGGAGCGTTATTCTTTGAGAATCCAAGCCAGTGGGGCATGGAAGGAGAAGGTAGCATTACCTCAGTGTGCTCTTCCTGATGACAGAACAGCCCCCACTAGCCACTGATTTAAGTGGTAAATCTTGCAGTACTGTTCATCTTAGTCATCCACCTTCCAGAAATGTATTTATTGCTTGGAATCAGGATTTGGCAGCAACTACAGACAGGTTCTTATTGTCCTGAATATTGTGCATGGCCATCCGCTATATTGACAATTGTATCCTATACTATACCATACCATACCATACCATACCATACCATACCGTTTCTTCATCTTTGTGCATCTTGTGTTACACTCACACAGTATGCACTAGTAAAATATGCATTGTCTCAGTTGGAAAAAAAAATATTATTAAGACTGTTTTAAGCAATAGGTCAAAAATGGAGCAACCATTACTTTCTGAATGAAATGAAAAAAAAAAAAGACATAATTTGTATGAAATTCGGTCATGAATCTATACAGTCTAGATTTATTATCAGATATTTTTTATTTAGATCTGATTTTTCTGCTTACCTGTATTTTAGTTCTTCATTTGCTAGAGAAAAGTGGTCATACAATGAATATGCTTCATTCCCTTCCCAGTCTTTCAGCTGTATTTTAAGAACGTAACGCTTCTGATTTGTCAGTTGAGAAACAAACTCATTTCCCAGCCAGTACTCCCCAGCAGGATCACCAAATCCCTGTAATTCAAGTTATATATTTAAACATTTGCTTTATTTTGTTTTTTTCTTTGAGTTAGAGATGATCACTTGATCAGTTTTTAAGTTCAATAGTTTTCAATCTGTCAACTAAAAATTTTACTGTGTCTGTGAGATCTATAATATTTTAAAAAATTAATTTCAGCAAAGACAAACGGGGAAATCTGAAATAGTGAATCAATATTAGTAGATCTGGAGCAGTTTCAACTGTTGCCATTAGAAACACAAATATAAATAAAAAATGTGGACATATCATGGAACAGTTGATTAAAGGAAAGTGAGGTTTCTCTTTAAAAACAAACATCACACTTGCAAGTCCGCTTACACAAACAACTTGTACTTCTCTGACGTTTCCTACATGAACATCTAAGGACAAAGACAACTTCTAAAACCTGCCTACGTTCTAAGGATGCTATTAATATAACTTTATTATATCAGATTTTGGATAGTAATAGCTAATATTAAGGCTTCAGAAAACATTGTTTACCATCTTGTACTCTTTCCATGTCCGGTGAAAGTCCACACTGCCATCTTCACGTCTCTGAATAACGGTCCAACCTCCTCCACCAGTTTCCATGTCACAGTAGGCCTACCAGAGTAAGCACATAACAGCGTAACTGCATGCAGTCATGGGAAAACAAAAATACAAAGCATGTACTTTGCATAATTCTACGTAGTGGCATGTTTTAAAGTGTACCAGTGCAAAATGTGTATTAACCTAAAAATGCTGGTTTTCACAGCTTCATACAAATCAGTTGTGATTGTAGAACTATTATAATCTGAAAGTTAAATCTTGAAGCCAGGTAGTCAAATATACAGACTGCAATGACTATCTTACATTCTAGAACAAAAGTAAGAACTGTAAGATGTTTCTAAGTACTCATAAATCATCTTTGATTTTACCAAATTATTGCTAAACATTTGAAAGGATGAACTCAGTTTTAAAATACTTAATAAATGCATCCTGGTGCAGTAAAATTCAAGGTTATAGGTGACTTGTTCAGTCAATCTCATTCTAGATCAAAATAGAAAGTGGCTGAATGAAATAAAATTCTGGTGCAGTGTCACAGATAAAAGGTATTACTGAGGAGATGCTGATGGAAAAAAATCTTTTGCAAATTTAGAGGGAATGTTGGAGTGATGTTTGGGAGACACAGAGGATAAATTAACAACAAAATCTTGTGAATATTTAGGACCATTTTTTCTTGAGAAATGATTTAAAATTGTTGCATCTAATTCTGCTTTTCTGAAACTTAGCAAAACTTAAACATACATGCCTGAAGTCAGTGGAACTAAGCTAATGTAAAACAGTATAATGAAAGTCAAACTGAAATCAGTATCTATTTAAATCACAGAATCACAGAATCACAGAATTCTAGGGTTGGAAGGGACCTCGAAAGATCATCTAGTCCAACCCCCCTGCCAGAGCAGGGTCACCTAGAGTACATCACACAGGAACGCATCCAGGCGGGTTTTGAATGTCTCCAGTGAAGGAGACTCCACAACCTCTCTGGGCAGCCTGTTCCAGTGCTCTGTCACTCGCACAGTGAAAAAGTTCTTCCTGATATTCACATGGAACCTCCTATGCTCCAGTTTGCATCCATTGCCCCTTGTCCTATCATTGGACGTCACTGCAAAAAGCTTGGCTCCATCATCCTGACCTTCACCCTTTACATATTTGTAAACATGGATGAGGTCACCCCTCAGTCTCCTTTTCTCCAAGCTAAAGAGACCCAGCTTCCTCAGCCTTTCCTCATAAGGGAGATGTTCCACTCCTAAATTGCACATTAGTACCAATACTGACTTTAAGAAAAATGTTAAATTCCTTGTACAATTATTCCTGTTTGGAGAGTTCACAGTTAATTCTCTAGGATCTCTCATTTTGAAGTTTGGGGGTTTTTACCACTTTCTGCCAAGATACTGAAGTTCTGAGTCTTCTTCAGAATTGCTTCGCATCTTTGTGAAGTTATAGTTTGAGTATTAAACTACATTAACTTCTAGCACATATTCTACATCTTTCATCAATTAAATGAAGTTGCATCTTCCCATTTACGGCAGTGGAGCCAATATTTGGCTCTTACACTTTGATAGGTTATTTCATCTGTACAGATTAATAAAAAATAAAACAACAAAAAAACCAACCTAGACCTGAGCATTTCATTATGAATCTGGATGTTTCCTTCTTTGTTTAAAAAAATCCCTTTAGTGGTCTTCCTTCTTACCTAACTTATTACTGCTGCTTGTCACAATGTGCCTATTAGTGCCCCAAATAATGAGTGAATGACACTAAAGCTATATGTTTTTTTCACCTTCTATGGGAGATTGTCTTGTAAGTGTTAGCAGTTAGCAGATTTGAGTTCTTTGAACTGTTTAGACATCCTGGAAATTAATTGAAAAAAGTATGACTTCAGAGAAGCCAGAGTTTCCTTCTATCCTGTGGCAGTGTTTTGTGTGTCATCTAAAGAAGTAAAGTGCTCCTTACTAAGTTTTCAATACAGTTGACTCTTTTAGGGTATGCATGTATTTCTGTGTTTTGTACGTATATTGTACACACACACATATTTATATAAATCAAGCAGGGTATTTACAGTGCGAGCAGTGGCATATATACTGTTCAAAGGCACTAGACCTTTAAAAGGAAAGCAAGGTCTAGAGCTGCAAATATTAAAGACATTAGTGTTTCAATAGGCTGTAACACATTGGAAACCCAAAGCAGATATTGTATTTGAAGGTTGTATCTAAAATCTTTGTTCGGCATCAGAGAATTGTGAGACATTCAACTGGAGATTTTTAGAAAAGATAAAAGAAAGAAGAAAAAGAGTTGGATTAGAAATTACTTGTTGAAATATGTCATGTGAACAGAATTTAATTGAAAGTAGCAACTTTAATTTGTACTGCTGTTTGCAGTTTCTTGCACCTCAAAGCTTGTTTTTTGTTTGTTTTTACTAACCTCTGCATTTAATGACTGGTAAATATATGGTAATAGTACACAAATTAAATTTAGTAATTTTTTTAATTATTTTTATAAATAAAAGGCTGAAGATAAGGTATTGTAAAAGATGATCAATCTGTTTTAGAAAGCTAACTCATGTGATGTGTAATGCATATGTGAAAATTAATTTCCATAGGAGGCTATGAAGAGGGATACTAGGGATAGGCTAAAGTAGATGCAGATACTTTTATTAAGTGTCTCTGCATGTTAAAATGCTGATTTAACAATGGTCAGGTATCATTGGTTGTAGATAAAGTTGTTTACTCTGAAGCTTCACCCCACTGAAAGGACAGTATAAGCAGAAAGATCGAGAACAGAACTGTTTCATCCTTCTCTGAAACATGTAGGTTTTAACTTCTTAGAGAGAGAAGTTAGGTATTAATTTACATAGGCCACTGGTCCAGTCCAATATTGCTATTGTAGACATTAACTGATGTTTTTTAACGTTACATACAGTTTGCTTGAGGTCTATCACCTGAATTTAAATTCAGCTGGAATTATTACTTTGAAGACCTAAATGCCTTAAAATAGCACTTTATTTAGTTCCAATGAGATTAAAATATTCTCAAACAGTGAATGACTGTAAACATCTTACATAAAATATTCCTGTTAGTGCCACTATCCATTTTGTATGTGAACAGCAAGACTACCAGCTTTTATAGACACTATAGACTCTTTGAGATAAATGCTGGGGTACTGCAAATTTGTTCCCAAAGAGAGGAGCAATTTAGTAGGAACTGAAACACATAATAAGAAATTGAATAAGTCCATAAAAATCTCATTTAGATTTTTCTTACCAGTATTGATTTTATAAATTTTATGTAAATTTGGGAGTATAATTTTTCCATACCAAAAAATTTCATGTTGGTCATCTGTAAGTGCTTTTAAAAGATCATAGAATCATAGAATGGTTTTGGTTGGAAGGGACTTTAAAGATCACCTAGTTCCAACCTCCCTCCCACTAGACCAGATTTTTCCAAGCCCCATCCAACTTGGCCTTGAACACTTCCAGGGAAGGGGTAGCCACAACCTCTCTGGGCAACCAGTGCCAGTGTCTCACCACCCTCACAGGAAAGAATTTCTTTCTAATATCCAATCTAAATCTACCCTCTTCCAGCTTGAAACCTTTTCCCCATGTTCTGTCACTTCATGCCCTTATGAAAAGTCCCCCTCCAGCTTTCCTGTAGCCTCCTTCAGGTACTGGAAGGCTGCTCTAAGGTCTCCCTGGAGTCTCTCCAGGCTGAACACCCCCAACTCTCTCCACCTGTCTTCATAGGAGAGGTGCTCCAGCCCCCTGATCATCTTTGTGTCCCTCCCCTGGACTCACTTCAACAGTTCCATGTTCTTCTTACATCAGAGATTCCAGAACTGGACACAGCACTCCAGGTGGGGTCCTACTAGAGCAAAGTAGAGAGGGAGAATCGCCTCCCTCAACCTGCTGGTCACACTTCTTTTGATGCAGCCCAAGATGCCAGTTTATGGCCTTGGAAAGCAAAATGCGTTTTTTTCTCGGGTGGAAAGTGTGGCACAGTCAAAGGAAATGTACTGGCTACATCATCTCCTTCTAGTGTCATAGTAACTCTTTTAAAAGATGAGACAATTATTGTTGTTTGAGATTTCAGTGTATGGTTTCTAATTGCTGTACTTTGTGGTTGCACACTTTCTCCCTTGAACTAGCTAAAAAATGAAAATTCTTTTTACCACCTATTAAGTAAGCATCTTACAGTGAAATGTTTTGGTTTAAAGCTTGACTGGTAATCCAGAACCCTACCTTTCAAGCCTTCACATATGCTGCTTTGCTCATGAAATCATTCCTTTGCTTTCCAGATCATTTCCCTATAAATCAATTATCTGACTAAACAAGATGAAAATATTTACTGTAAAACTAGGAACTTCAAATTTACATACACACTTGATTTTAATTTTGGGAAAGAATCAAGTCAATGAAGAAACATGGCAGTAAAGATTACAGAATGAAAATTAATGAAATAAATTGATCTATTTTTATTACTTTTTGCTAAAAATACTTAAGTGAATTACGTATACTCATAAGTAATTTTAAGGATGGAGATATACTATTCAGTAAATTAAGATTAAGGGAAGGATTTGCTCAGTTTAAAGTAAACAATAAATTGCTGTGTCAGTCTGCAGAGAACAATTTATTCATGATGTATGTGAAAGATGAGGGGAGAGGAAGCATTTATTTGGACTATAACTTCTTTTCTAAAAAAAAAACTTCATTCTTCAGTAAAATGATATGAATATGAGGCTTTCTCTAACACTCATTACTAGAACAGTAATCTTCTGACCTTTCAGCCTAGCTTAGGTTTTATATTCAAAAGGAAGAAATGTAACATTACATAAAACTAGTAAAAATAGATACCAAGATTAGGCAGGCAGCAGGAGTCTTCAAACAGATGCCAAAAAGAATAAAGAGCTTAGGCTCTCAAATTACAACAAATTGGCAGGGGGAATATTTGATTCATTTTGTGAATTTAAGAGTTCTAGCAGCTGTAGCACTGTGAAAGCTCAGGTCAGCTGTCTTTATTTTTCACCTTCAGCTAAAGATCAGCGCTGTATTTTGAAAATGCTGTTTTCAGACCTCCTGACCGCGCGGTGTAAGACTCTGGCTGAGTTACCAGGTTGAGGATCCACTACAGTTTTTATACCAAAGCAAGTGCAGTTGCCACATCAGTGCAGTTTCCCTTTGCATCACTTTTGGCTGTTGTCTGAAGGCTTTTGGGTCATGATGCTGAATGATTTTGTATTCTGCTATCTCTAGTTCCTAGAGAGGTGACTAGATAAGAATTGCAGTCTTAGTTTCCTTGTTCTGCAAAAAATAACTACACATGTGCTTTATAATGTAATTTAACCTAATGCCAGTTACCAGTGAAAAAGACAGATGATGAGACTCTTAAAACTCACAAAAAAACCCCACAACACTCTTATCTGACCTGTTATTGTACCAAAGTTATACATATGTTCTTTTTTTAATGCTTGGGGTTGGAAACAACTTGTGTATGTGTATTTTAAACATAAGGTCCATGGCACAGGCTCCTTTCAAAATGAATAGCTAGTTGTCTATATGATCCCTTTCTGGGAAAGTTGTGCAAAGCCACTTTTTGTAAATTCAGACTTGCCAAAATCTCTTTCTGCAAGAAAGTTTTGGTTAAAAAGGCTAAAATTCAGCTAAACAGGGGGTGGAAATGGGAAAGAGCTCAGACAGTGCTTCAGCCACTATTTTAAGAGTTGGGGTAATATGTTAGTAATAGTTGAGCTAATATATTAGGGTCATCCAGACTCAACTATACTGCCTGGTTCAAATCAGAAGGTTAATTCATTCAGGTAACTGCTCTAAACATGAAGCTATTGACTCTTCATGGGTTTACCTCTGCCATTTTTCCTTGTGTCAGCAGTCTTTTGCTGTTTTTCCTCAGTGTTTTTAAAAGGACTTAGCTTTTGTCCTGGTGCAGAACAGGAAAGCTTGAAAGCTTGAAAATATTAATGGAATGAAATAATTGTTTTCCTCCCAGCTCTCATATGCAATTCTTTAGTTTTGGATTATGATGGGAGACAAATTAGTAAAGTGGGATCAGTTACAGATTATACAGAAGTTGTTTATGAGCCTGTTGGGAGGTCAGAAGGTGTTACAAGAGGAAAAGACAAAAACATAAACAGCAGTGCAGCACTTTTGCCAAATAAAAAAGGTCATTCTGTTTCCTGGTCCGAGTGGCCATCTACATCATAAACAGTTGAGAATGGTATAACGTGTTGATTATCCCTAAACCTTCACTTCCCTTGACAACATCTCTTACGCCTTTGTGCTTGTATAAAAAATCTGCATCAGATTAAAACTGTTTGGCCTCTTATTTTTCACATCTTATAGTAAGTAAAACCTTCACTGTCTTTCATTCTATCTGAAGTGGGCAAACTAAGATTAAAATTAATTAATATTATTAAAATAATTATTAATTTAATTAAATGGTTCTATTTAAATTACCTTTTTTTGTGTGTTTTAGACCTCCATGTTCAAGTGTAAAGCATTTAATATTTTAGAGTCTAGGAAATTTGCAACTGTACTTTTGTTTCAGGGATAGAATATTTTGGTAGGTTTTAGTTTTGCAGCAATGTGCATTGCTTTGGCCTCTTAGATCATATAAACTGCCTAAAAACTTATGGCTTTGAAAACACAGTGTTAAAGTTCATGACAGTCAGAAACTTTCGTTCTGTAATATGGCATGCCTTGTGTCTGCTTTTAGAAAATATTCATGCTCTGTATATTATATTTGATAGTAAAATTAAAATCAAGAGTTAAGGCTTGAGTCAAGTAATATTATGAGATTCAAGGCATGTAACCTTCCTGAGATGTCTAACAAAAACTGCTGCAGTCTACTGCTTTAGAGATGCAGTAGCTTGCATCTCCTTTAGCATTTAAAAATGTGATTGTAAATATCTATGCTATTTAAATACCATTCTGCTTCATGTGTGATAAAATACTTTACTGCATCTCATGTAATTAATTTTCTTGTGAAGCAGATGTATTCAATATAGACTAGACTATTCCAAAGGAACTCCAGCCCCCCCAGCTTTTTTTTTTTCAAGAGAAGAAGACTGCAGATGCCATCATTTCTGTAGATTGTATCTTCAAAAATTGCAGATTTTATGTATTATATTTTGTAGCTCTTATCTAAACAAATTGCTTATTTCCTTTAGTTGAGACCTTTGTAAGGGTAAAGAACACAAAGTCTGGCTTGGGCTAGATGAGATTCTGGCATTTCAAGGACTAGTTGCTACCAAAACTTAAGAAAAAAATCCTTTCTCTGTCAGAGTTTTACCAATTGCTTTTTCACACGTGCCCACATTTTTCTCTGCTTTTGTACATTTTCTGTTACGCTTCTTTTCCTTAGTATTTCTGATGTAATATAGTAGAGCCTTAGGAATTCCAGAAAATACTTCTTTTTTTTGTAAGAAAATGTCTACTATATGAAATTATAAAATAAAAATATTAGACAAGTATTCAGTGTTTGTCTAAGAAAAATATTAAGCATCTCTGTGAGGCACCCAGTGTTTCATCCACTGTGTGCCATTTTTAGCTCGAGGTCACTTCTATGGAGGTGTAAGTTTTATATATATATTGCTATAAGTTAAATTGACACTGAGGATCATTCTAGCTAAACACATAGAGAAAAAAAATACCCACAGAGGAATTAAAACTGATGTAGTGAAACCACTGTGTACTCTCACCTTTTATTTAAATTACAGCAGTATTTTTCAGGAAAGTCCTCTCTGTTACCCTGTGTCAGTTCTGCTATCTAATTGTTACACAAAAGCCCTTAAAACACTGCATAACAAAGAACTGGAACCCATACCTGAGTTCAGTACTAGTAGATTTCTTACATGAATACTCTTCCATATCCCTGATTTTACCTCCTTTTGCCACCTGATGGGACTTGGGCATATAAAGGAACTAACAATTTAGAGGAAACAGGAGACTGCTGATCATGTAGAACAACTGTGTTGAAGTTAGAGATTTTATAAAGAAATTACAGTACTATATTGCTTTAATTATGTTAATTATGTGGAAACAAAGAATGAAATTCTGGCACGCTAAAGTGAACAATGAAATGCTTGTTCATTTCAACTCAGCCAAGATTTCACCTCAAGAACTTTCCTCTTCCTGTGAGATACTCAGATCTATAAGTGATGAAGTGCTCATTAAAAACATAGTAAGTAATAAACTTCACTATTAACTAGCCTTTAAAACAGCATGTTTACCAGATCAAATAATTTTTTAACATGCAGTATGCCTAGGTAGCACTTTATAGCCATCCTACCTTCTTTTCTTGTGCGGTGTTAGGAACTGTTAAGGTGTAGATTCCACTTGTTGTCAGTCCAGATTTGAAAGCTTCTGCACAGTCTTTGAAACTGATTTGCTCCTCTTTAGCCATGAAGTTGTTCTTAGCTGCTAAAAATACAATAGAAATTGAAGGCATTAGGAGGAGATGAATAAAAGCTACTAAGAATCAATTAATCAGCTTAAAGCTTTGCAGTTCCAAAAAATATGCCTGACGCTGAAAGCAGTGACAGATCAAGGTATTAATTATATTTGTTGTTACTTTGTATTATTTAAAGACATTATTCTGATATGAGCATGGTTGCTTGATAAGTTGAAAAGTGCTGATACTTATTAATAGGTTTAATAAGAATGCTTGGGATATAGCATCACATTCAGTTGAATCATTTCTGCTTCTATTTATTGCCTTTGTTGGACTTTGAATCTCAAATGCATTGTAATCTCTGTATGCATTAACTACTTTTACAAATATATCTAACTAGCAACTGATTATATTAATAATGACCTTTGGCCAGTACTCTAAAATTGCAAAATCTAACATAAGAGTTATGAAATCTTTTACAATACAGCTGACTGGAATAACTACTTTTACAAAGTTTTAGCTAGGTTTTTTGCTGCTGAGCAGGAATAACTTTGTATGTACCAAGCTGAAGGTTGGCGGCTCAGCCCAACTGACTTAAGACAACATCCTTTCTGGAATTCATTTGTGTAAAAAATACATTTTAATATGCCCAAGCCTTCTTGTTTTACAGAACAATCTAAGGCTCATCTTTTTGTTCAGTTCTTTATTAACTGTGGAGGTTGGAATTTCCTGGAATTTTGCCTGCTGACTGATATTTCATATTTGACCCCTTTGGGGTTGGTTCTGTGTATTTTCCCTTTTAATTTAATCTAACAAGCACAGCCAGTTAGTACAAAGTTTTAGGTGCCATATAAATACGTGCTTATATTACAGTTGTTTATTATGTTCTTTTTAGCTTGTTTATTAATTTTTTACCTGTTTACATGCTTTGCCTTAAATATAAAAATAACACGTTCAGTGTTTTAATTGCTTTTCCACACTCTATTGTTTGTATATGGTCTTAGAAGCTTTCCCTGCTAATTTTGTCTTTTTGGCAAACATTCATTATTTTTTCCACTCTGAGTTTAACAGCGTTGTAGCCAACATGACTTTGACTTGTTTACTTATTTGTGCACTACCATAGCAGATAACATCAGCAGGACCATATACAGCCATGGTAATGGTATTTAAGAGGATAGTGTCAGTTATTAAGTAAAAAAACTTGAGATTTATTTTGTTTAGAAAAACCTACATGATCATTGTTATTTAGGACACTGCTGAAAACAAGGACTTCCGAACACCCTTTCCCTTTTTTATGATCCAGCTTACAGTAATGCAGCATGGTACATCTATACTGTCTTTTAAGTTAAAATGACAACTATTTTAAAGTTTTCCTAGTATTTAATTTTAAATCCTTTTTTTAAAGGTTCTATATGCTTGTGTATTTCCAGCTCTGAGAACTTTACAGGCAAACATGCCAGACTCTTTACTCCTCTATATAGAACAGCTATACCTTCTTAATTTGTCAAAGACTTGTATCAGACATGAAATTCAAGGTAAGGAATTTGTTAATTTGTTTACATCCTGTTTAGCCATAACCTTCAGCTTATGGTTTGTGTGCTTTTTTTATGGAGCATGTGAATCTGCATAAATTTGGAAGCTATGCTCGGTGGCTATGATTTGTTGATGGACTGTCAGGGTTGAGGTTATTGCCTATAAAGTTTGCTAGGCTGAGGGAATTTTAGGATGATTAAGGAAGCTTCGGTGAAAGACTGAAGGACTTTTGTGAATACCTACTGCCCTAGGCTGGTGCTTGCTGTTGTCTGGGGCATACACAGGTGCAAAAAAACCAGGCTATTGCTGATTCCTCAGCCTTTAATAGCTACTATAATTTGTCTTTTCTTTGATCAACTCTGTGCATAGAGCAATGAGAGGTGGCAGAACCAACCTTTGTGAGCCAGAAAGAAAAGCTACAAGCCAACATCATGCAGTCTAACCTAGATGCATGGTCAAGGGAGTGTGTATTGCCAGATGAATGAATGCCATGTGAGATGAATACTTGCCATCTCTGTATTCTGTTGAACCACTGGAGAAGTGGGCAGGCAAACCAATATAAACCATAGAAGATGAGCAAATGTTGAAAAGAAACCATATAAATGTTGTGGTTGTTAACCCCTACCCCTAAAATATGGGTTAGTTAACTCAGACAGAATTTAAAGCAAAAAAAACCAACAACGTTTTTGAGAAGCAGAAGTTTGGAGAAACTGGTTGTAAGACTTTATACGTACACAAATTAGAGAAGGTCACTTGAATGATATAAGAACGTCTGGTTTTACTTACAGTTTGGTGTAGATATCATAGTAAGCAAGTTATGAACAGTCTCCATCAGATCATGTTGTTGTTTTTGCAGAACTGAGTTGTTTACTGTAGCTGTAACTAACTGTTTTTCTAATTCTTCTATGATGGAATTCTGTCTGGCTACTAGGACTTGAAGCTGATCTTTTTCATCTTTTATTGACTTCAGCTGAAGTGTGTGCTTGTCTTCCATCTCAAGAACTCTTTTTTCTAGAAAGCTAAATAAAAGATTACAGTAAGGCTCCTTGGAAACAATTTTGAGCTGATGTCAAGATAATCAAGCCTGTTGCAGAAGTTTCTTTCTTCATAAGTACTCAACTTCATGCCCTGATGCCGTGTATGCAGTAAAAAGCTAAATGAAAGCTGAGTTTAGTTTGATATATATGCTTTAATTTATTGTATAACTAGGAAATACATTAATAAACAATATTATCTACTATAGTCTGTATTGCAGGCTTTTAAAGTGTAACAATTTGGTGTTTATAATTCAGCATTATGAAAGGAAAGATATAGTTTGGTCCTGAAAGGATAGTAGTGCTAGAAGTACAGGGAGTATAAAATGGATGTAGACCCAAAGTAACCATTACTTATGACTATGAAGTGTCTTGAATACTATTCTCTCACAGGTTAGGCATAGTAGTGAAAGATTTTATGCTTTTGCCTTAGGTGAAAATTATTTAAAGATGAACCAATGAACTTTTCAAATGTCCTGTAATTATAATAAAATATATACTTAACATAAATAAATGTTACAACATTAAGAGAAGGAAACATGCAAATAGGTAGTTGAAGATGTATTAACCATCTCCAGTTCCAGAGTGGGAGTGAGTAGTTGACTGGCTGGAAAATTATTTCATTGGTAATTGTTCTGATGCGGACTCTGAGAAAGCTGATGTTAAAAGATGCATGGCCAGAAGGGGAAGTTCATGTAAAATCCATTACTATTTTTGAAAAAAATCCTGAACCTTATAATTATGTTTCAAGCAGATTAACTTGATGTCAGATTGTCTTTTGTTACATGAAAAATAATGCTTTTGTGTTTACGTGGGTTTTACAATGGTAGTCTAAAGTCTGGAGAGTTCAACAAAAAAAAAGGTGACGTTTTAAAATTCAGTATTTGCTTTCCATCTGATAAGGATGTTTTTATTAAGCTTGTTTTTATTAAGCTGGTAGATAAAACCTTTAGGGAGCATACATAAATGTAGTGAACAGAAATGTCAAAACATGTGTCCTGTTTTTTTTAAGCTGTTTCTCTTTTTAAAAAAAGCACTTTGTACATATGGTTCTCATTGAAAAACACAGCTTTGAAGGAGAAAACTTACTGTTATTACTGCTTTCCTCTGTAAAGTATTTATTGCCAAAAGTAAAAGAAAACCCTAGTGATATGAAAATGAAACTAGCTGGAAAAGGTATGAGCCTTTGGACAACAGCTGAGTACAGAAATGGGTAGTAGTAGTAATAGTTGGTTATCGGTCTGAATTTCAAACAAATGACTAGTAAGGAATGTTGAATATGAATAGTATATGACTTTTCTCACCAAGTTAGAAAAAAAATGGGACAATGACCTGATTGTGTATTACGATAGCTGTGCACTACATGGAAATAAAATTTTAGAGATGTGGTTGCACAGGCTTCATTTGAGTCAGGCTACATAATCCATAACTTCATCTGGGTAAGTCTAAAGATGAATATAAATTGGCTACAACTGAAGTACTGAGCAGTATTTCCATTTTTAAACTGAAGTTCCTCATATAAAGGAGAACTTTAGATAATAAAGAATTACATAGAAACAGAACACAAGAAGAATAAACTTGCATGTTTCTCTACACCTTAAATGATATATGACCTTTGTAATGAGCATAGCTTGGTGCGAGGAGCTTCTCTACAAGGCCTTATTCTCCTACTTGAATACATTTGTTTCTAAAATCATTAGAAGGACACTCCACCAAACAGCGATTCATGGGGTTGATAGGCAAACTTACCTGTTTTTTTCTTGTAATTTAGTTATCTCGTTGGTCTGATCTGAAATCTGTCTTTCTAGTTTGTTTGTTGAAAGAGAATGTTCCAAAAGCTGAAGTTCAAGTCTGGTTGTCTGGTTTAATACCTAAAAAAAAATTACAAAAATATTTTAAAATCAAGATACTTCTTTTAAAGAAATTGTAATTTCTTTATATTGTGAAATCATGCAAATCTCTACCTAAGCCTACAAATAAAAATATTTTTGAACACTTAATGTGGGCACAAATGCTCATAGAATTAGAATGAGGAAGAAAACACAGAGTTGCACTAATTTTGTTGTTATACCACCATGTATCACTGGGAATACTTCAGTAGTTTGCTACGTTTGTGATCAATGGCTGAGAGTTACCGTGTACTTGAGTTTTGCTGTCATACCTTCCCCTCTGTTATAATATTCTTGTTTCAATACTGTAACTGTTATCGTTGTTCAGAGAATAAGCTCAGTTTTCTCAATTCATTGTGGAAAGTATTTTGCATCTCTCTCACTGGTTGAAATCTTGGTCGAGTCCTGAAATCACCATGTAGTTCCATTTTAAGTATTTTCCTTAATCCCAAATTATATTTTAAAGTGTTTATCATGTGACCACACTTCTGTTGACTCAGTCCTTGCATTTTAATGTTACTTTTTCTATATGTATTGTTTGCTGTCTAAATTTATTTGCATCTTTAAATAAGAAATGCAGATATTACAAAACATGGAAGATACTTCTTGGTTTGTATCAGATTGCATTAGTTTGAGGCATGTTTTCTAGAAATATTTTCTCATTGTTTTAGAACAGCTTTTTTTAATTCAGCAGAATCTGGCTTTCGTTGGCAGGAAGAATTGATTACTCATGTCCTTCAAGTTAAACAGTCATTCAGGACATGATTTCACACTTAAGTGTAATTGAAAACTATTGCCAAAAGTAAGTGTCCTTGAGAGAGCAATTGTTTGGTTAATTTCCTTATGTTGTTAATTAAGCCCTTAACCCAGTCACCAGTAATTTCAAGCGGAGAAGGAAAGTTACAGTAATGATTTTCTTCCTTTAAGCAGAAAATAATTGAATAATTTCCATAAAGGCGCTACTGTGAATGAGTAAATACATTCTCTCAACATGTGCAAAATACTGGGCTCCTGAATAATGCAGTCAGGAAGTTAAATTCAGTAAGCCTGTGTGCTATGACCTATCAATTTATCAGAGTTCACAAAGACTTATTTTAGGTTAAAAAAATGTAATTTAGTTTACTGGATGAATTCTACAGATAGTAAAATGGCTAACAAGAATTTTAGGTTTTGCATGCTATTTACTTTACATAAAATGTTATGTGCTGCATACAATATTCACTATTTGTTTTGGGAATTATATATCTGAGTTTTTCTACCATGTTACAAAAACTACAAACACACACTACATGGATTGGTCTTGACCTTAAAATATGTTAAAATCTGCACTGTATTTCACAGAATGTCTTATTGTAGTTAATGGTTTTCAGGTAAAGCAATAATTAAAGATAAACCAGTTATTGTTTTTGTTGTTGTTTGTTTGAAATAATTTAGAGAATATTATATACAGTAGGCAAGTTTACTTCTGTGTGAATGTACTTTTCTAGTAGCCTTCTAATTCCTTTTTTCTTGATTCATCTCAGTTTGGTTAATTTATCCCTCTGTTAAATAACAATAATAATATAGTGTGTTATGCTGGAAATTAATTGTTATCCCACTTAGAGTATCTGTAAAAACATTCATTAAGTTTCAAAAAAATACAAAAGAAAATTCAAATGGAAAAAAGCAATTAGTCTGGTAAATGGAACAAAGGCAGTTTGAAGGAGCTCTCTTTTAGCCAAGATCTGGTGGTCAGACATAGATAATCAACAGAGGTACACAACAAGGCTTGTATAAAAGCATACTAGTACTCAATGGATGCTCTGATATAGGATGTAGTTTTAAGTAAATTACCTTTAAAGACTAATTTAGTGATTGTCTTGCTGGACATAATTTAAATCCTGCTGTAATGGAAGTCTTTACAGTGACAACACTGGACTTGAAATGGAACTATGTATTACCAAACACTCATGTTTCCTTAAGCTGGGTAGAGCTGTTAAATATTATGATTGGCTTCTAGTTGTTCAATTGAAAAGTGTAACGCCAAACTGTTTTAAATATTTAGTTGTAGGTGTTTGGGAAGCAGAAGCATTTTTAGATTGAAATTCATTACTTACTTGTGCTTCAACATCTGTTAATTTGCGGGTCTGTTCAGCTGTTTGATTTAGTAAGTTTGTGCCTATTTCAATCATTACTGCAGTCTGGTTCTGCACTGCAGTTTGCTGGATCTCTACCATTTCTTTCTTCATACTGTCTTGGATGTAATTCTCAAGCTACATGGGAAAGGAAAGAGAGAAGATAGTTGCATTCTTTAAATGTCGGAAGAGGGGATAGTACAGTAAGCCTGCTGGCTGCCTTGCTAAACAAATGTGTTCCTTGTCTGTTACGCATTTATGTGAAGTTTCCCAATATTAAGTTCTGTGAATGGAAGAGCAAATATGACAAGGAATGTGTGGCCACCCATTTTCTAAAGGGAGGAACAGAGATTTGCGGGAGATAGGTAGAAGATGCATCAGTGAGAATGCTTGCAGACACTTAGGAACTTTTCTGCCTTAGTGCTCCCACCATTATAACCATCCATCAGAGGAGCTTCACCAGCTTTGGCAGTGATGGGAATTTTTTAGAAGACAAAAGCTTAGGAGTTTAGTCATCTTTCTGTATCTAGACTTAAATATTTTCAAGAGCATTTTTCATCACATGGCTAGAAGTCAGAAGAGGTCAGATGTCATTTAACACTCTTACATGCACATTTTTATCAGAAAGAATTTCAAATAAAGACATAAAAAAAGTAGGAAAAACTATAAATACTTTAAATACTTAGTATTTAGCAATGCAAAAACTGGTTTAAATACTTGATTCCAAAGTAGTTTCTATGCCTAAACTAATAAGGCTTTTTTGGTATCATTTTATAGGAGAGTACACTGCTTTCAAGGAAAGCAACGAGAAAATTAGTAGCAAGGAGAAAATTCAGTTAACCTTTCATGAAGTCTTTCCACATGCCTGGATTATCCAAAAGTAGTCTGAGTTTTCTCCATGCTGCTTTTATATAATTTTCTCAATAACTTTGCAAATATTTAGTATTTCTTTCATGAGTCATTGCTTATGTTTGAACTGTCTGCTAAAAATCAAGGGCGCGTGATTTCTTTCTTTTCATTGACTGGGGAAATTTCTAGAAATTTCTAGAATCAAACTTCTACTTCACTCCAACATTGTTCTAGCAAGAGAACCATAAACATTTTTGACCTTCATGCTGTACTTACAAAGAGGACACGAGATAATACTAAATAGTTAGTGTCATTAAGCACAAATTATAAAACACCACCAATTCCTAATCTAAGGAAAATGGCAAAGCAGGTTGAGATCTTGATTATTTTGAGAATACTATCTCGATATGAATAATGGATTATAGAGAGGAGGAGCTTTGAACATTGTTGTATGGCTGTTTTTCCATGGCAGTGAGGAAAAAGCAGCTTACGATTTAATATTCTACCAAACCACTGTTCAGATATAGCCACTCCACTTCTGACCAGCTAAAGATCAATTGCCAGATCTATCAACTTGGAATGTTTCCCCCTTAAATATTACTTGAGCAAGGACTGGATTTTTTTATTTCTAACTTCACAGTTGTTTTGTGAAAGTGTCAAATGAAGAAAACTGTATGTAGTAAGAAGTTAAAACCTCTAAAACTGGAAGTATATTCTTAGTTTGAATTAAATATTATTTCTTTTCATCCAGTGTGACCAAACTTTCAAGGCAGTATTTGTGTGTTCACTCCATCCTCCCCGTGCATCTGGTGAACTTCAATGCACAACAGAGATTTCAGATCTCGCACACGATTTGACCCACATCTACTATACTGCTGCATAAGTGTACTTACTTCCCATATGTATCACAGGGATTTAAAAGCAGCCTTTAGACAGCCTTCAAGTGTTCTTTGTGTAGTAACCTTTTTGAATACTAAAAGTGAGTATTCAGTAAGTGGGTTTTGGCATGATAATTTAACATGAGTATCTTTAACTGCCATGAGATTCTGGCAATTAGAGTTCTTCCCTGTTCAGAGGATCAGTTCATAAGTGTTACCTTTTGCTCTTGGATATTGCTCATTTTCAACAGCTTCCCCACCCAGAGACAAGTCTAATTTGACCAAACATGTTGGAAATTTTTAATATTTTAGTGACATCTTTTAGGTCAGCTGCTTCTTTTCTGTTGACATAAGATCAGTGGCTTTTAATTGCATAGTGATGGCAAGACATCTTTAGTCCTTGTTGATTAGGCTATGAGATGTCGGAGTATAGTGATAATTTAATTTTAAAAAGCAGTGCAAGATGGTATTTAGTGCGCCATAGTATAAGGAGATGTTTTCCAAATACTGAAGGCTTTTATATAGATAAAAATAAGTTATTTTTCACTGAAGTTAGATGCTGCTCCATGAACACCTATAGCAACAATTAATGTGTCCCTCTGAAAAAGCTAGACATCTGGGGATTAAACTATTTGTCTGAGTTCAAACTAACTTTAGCAACTGAAGCTGCAGAACTGGACATCTTTATAGACAACTTGGAAAAGCCTTTTGCTCAAATGCACCTCTATTAAAAGAAAATGAAGGGAGATCTCCAGAATGCATTCTATTTGCCTCAGTACCACAGTCAAGTATTGTAATGCCTTTATAAAGATCCAAAGAAATGGGCTCGCTTGGCGGACTCAATGCAAATCTGCAGTTAGAAGGGACATTAAAAAAAAAAAAAAGGAAATACAGAGAAAAAAAGCAGTGAGACATCTCAGGTATCAGAGA
>VZRW01012112.1:41967-108856 GCA_013398125.1 Aegotheles bennettii
GAAAATTGTGTCTTTTTAAAAAAAAAAAAAAAAAAGGAAGAAGGAAATAAATAGATGAACAAAGAAAGATTGATCAAGATGTTTGATTCTTTCATAAACTCATTTTGGATACTAAACCTCATTCTTCAAGGTTGTTTCCTTGTTCCCTAGAGAGTGATGAGAAGGAGAATCTGAGCAAAGAAATTTCTGCAAATAGGATTAAGACCTGCATGACTTCTTTGAAAATGTTATCACTGAGTTATTCCAAAACACACTACTAGAAAATGAGTTAATTCTGGGCTTAAAGGTAGGGTAAACATTTTATGGTAGGCTTAGGCAATTGCCCAGTTAAAACACATAGCTGTAAGGTTGCTCTGATTACAGCACACAAAACTTGTGATTACAATTTAAGGCATCCGGTGGCTCTGGTTGCCAGATTTTTATACTCCTTGTCACTGTGCTTGCAACCTTAGAAAGCAGTTCTGTTTGGACACACAGATCTGCACTTTCATAATGTAATTTATTCGATTATCTGTAAGCATAAGCCTATCTCCAAGTATCTAACCTCTTTCAAGTAATATCTCACTCATATGATGTATTCGGAATCATTGAATTATTCTCTGGACTCCAGTTTAACAGTTTGCTTTCACTTCTGTTTTTCAACTTAAAAATATTAAATAGCTTAGGGAATATGGTATTTGTTGCTTTCTTGAAAGCATGGAATATGAACATCAAAAAGGATTTAAGATTTAAAGCCAGTTTCATCATCTGGCTCATTTATTCTAATATAGAGCAATATGAAGCATCAAAATTATATTGACCTATTAAGTGGCTTTGGAGCTTCTTGTGGGGTTTTTTCCCTAGAAATCCTACAAAGCATGATTACATAAACCCCTTCTGTTCTTCATATTCACTAATCCTCTCCCACTTTCATGCATTCTCTGCATGTACACATCATAAAATCCCTTTTCCCCACCTGAACAAAGATACACACTCATTTGCTTATACTCCACTCTCTCTTCATCATACAATGCAAAACTGTAGGGAGTAGAATGTTTTACAACTACATTTCATATTTTTTTAGTGGCAGTTGCTTACTTTCATCTTTCTTCAAAGATGAATGAAAGAGTTACTTTCATTCAAAATGATCAAACCTTAGCAAGAGCAGAACATGTTTGCAACTCATGTTGCAAACTCTCAAAAGGCAAGGTCCTTGGGTTTCCCTGTGAAGGGGTGGAAGAACTTTCTCAGTAGAGGCTCCAGTTAAGGCAGCTGAGGCTGAGCTTCACCGACAGTGAGTGTCAGGGTGAGTGTCAGGACGATGGAGCAAAGCTTTTTACAGTAATGACCAATGATAGGACAAGGGGCAATGGATGCAAACTGGAGCATAGGAGGTTCCATGTGAATATCAGGAAAAACTTTTTCACTGTGAGAGTGACAGAGCACTGGAACAGCACTGGAACAGGCTGCCCAGAGAGGTTGTGGAGTCTCCTTCGCTGGAGACGTTCAAAACCCACCTGGATGCGTTCCTGTGTGATGTACTCTAGGTGACCTCCTGTACTCGTGTGATGTACTCTAGGTGACATCCTATGTGATGTACTCTAGGTGACCCTGCTCTGGTAGGGGGGTTGGACTAGATGATCTTTCAAGGTCCCTTCCAACCCCTAGGATTCTGTGACAACACCAATGATTAGCAGCCATTTTGCAATACTGCAGTTCTTTGTGGCACACTTCTTTGTAGAGTACTGTTCATCAGCTCCTGCCAAGGAGCGTCCTTCATTTATAAGCAATAATGCACTCAGAATTTCTGAAGAGGGGAGAATGGCTTGGGTCATTTAGAAGAAGGAAGGGCACAGGAATGAGATGCTTCAGGCTCCATCCATGAGTTCGAAAGCTTGGCAATTTGGTTTGTAGAGCATGTCCATCTTCTCCAATATTTTGCTCAAATTTGAGGGTGCAGCATGGATTATTTGCCAGATTTCTCCTTTGCCACATTGCTAGCTACGGAAAGCCAATTTTTAATCTCTTTTAAATTCAATTAATAGATGGTGTATAATTGTGTCGATATATGTTTACCTTGATTACACAATGGTTATTTTGGACAAAGTGTCAAAACCTAATAGCTGACTATTAGTGATGCATCTTTCTTCAGAAGTTCTGGTTTTGAGGGAGTAAATCAATCAATGCATCCTATCTTAAGGAAATTTCAGGGTAGAGGGAAAGTGCTATTAATACACTCAGATTTGAAAGAAGAATAGTTAGTTGATAGCATTTCAGAGATTCTTCACAGGATTTTTTCATGGAACATTCTATTTTTTTGTGTAAGACTTTGGCTGGCATGTATTCTTGAAGAAAGTAAATATAAACATGAAAGCACAGATGGGAAAAAGCATGTCTTAAAGTATGCCTAAATTGTAAAACCATCTGGGAAAATTGAAAAAAAAATAATTTCACAATCAAGGTTTGAAATATAGTTATGGTGGTGCATTTTTAGAGAGACAAAATTCTCTGAAGTCATCGGTTTGCAGCTGTCATGCCTTATTACTTCAAATCACATAAAGCCATAAAATTTTATGAAAATACTTTAGCTAAGTTGCCAAAAGAATGAGGACAGATCAATCATATCAGAGCACATTCCAAAACACTGCTTTTATAGCCAATATTGTCTTTTTTTAAGCAAGCTTTAAATTGGCAAAAAATAAATGACAACATGTAGTGTATGCATTAAAAGAAATTTGTTTTCTAACCACTGACAGAGATAGTATTAATCCTTTATGAAGAGTTGCCAATATTTATTTAAATTCAGAGCCTTCCTGATTGCTATTGTATAGTTTGTGTCCATATTACAGAACAATTTTCTAAAGAATCCGTAACTTATTTGTCCATTTCATAGACACTTTAACTTACCATTTTTTTTCATTTAAAGTTATAAATGAGGTCTTGCTTTTGTTCTCTGCTTCCAAATCGTTAGTCTATACTATGTAAACAGTCATGTTCCTAGCAGCATTAATAACTATATGAATACATACATCCCTTCTTTGCCAAATGCTACCCCATATAAGTAGTACAAATAGTACTGACTGCTAGTTTCATTTTATAGAATTTGTTAGTTATTGGAGCAGTCTTCCCAAATAAAGTTTGGTGATTTTTCTTTATGTTTATTATCTGATTCTGTCAACTGTAACATTTATTTTCAGAGAAAGGTAATCATGAGTTTCTACATAGTGCTGTGTCCCCTAGAAGTAGGTAGATTGCTGGAGCTGCATGATCCTTTGCATCCACCCCTAAGATCACCATAATCTATCAAGATCTTTTTTCCTTCGATCAAATGTGGATTACTAGACTAAGCAATTCAGCACTTTCAGGGAATTAATCTATAAGTTTGGAAAATTACAAGAGCACTGGTTTTAGGCTTTCTCACAACTTGTCTACTGAAATCCAAAGATAATCTTTATTCTTAAAATAAAGCATCCATTCTAAAACTGTACCTGCTGGGAGAAATAGCAAAGAGGTCAAAGTTTATCTGCAGTCATATCTATATAGCCCTGTATTTAGATCCACAGATTCATTGCATGAAAAATGTCATTAGGCCCATAAACTCAGCAACTGCTGTGTGTGATATTACTGTATGAAGCTCAGCAGCATTTGAGTTATTCATTCTATCCAACAGCTGATTGCTGACCAAATGGAGAGATCATACACCTCCATGCCCCAGCCACATGTGCCTGCTCCTTTCCTTGAACCAGCTCTCCTGTTTGTTGTTGAACTTTGAGTAAGCCTTGAGGCACTAACCTAAAAGAAAACTAGGGACAATTTCCTATCAAGTTTGTGGATTGTGGATTTCTCATAGAAGTCAAAACTGTTACTAAGATACTGTTGATTGTGTAGAAAAGTTATTGTAGGAAATAACATGATTTAAAATTATCTGCTAGAGTTTCAAATACAGACTTTGCCTAATATTCTCCTAAGCATATCAGTGCCTATGAGGGTCCTTATCTTCTTCTGATTGCAATGACAACTCCTGCCATTAATTTGAAGGTCTGGATCCTTCATATTCTTGGCAGTGGCAGCCTGATAAATATGGAATAATTTAACTAAAACTAGCGTTCTTCATATTTTCAAGAGGGCGAACCAAAGAATATGCTTAAGGTTTCCATGAGAAACACCTGTTTCTATTCAGACCTTGATTGTGCTTAGTAATTAATTTACAGAATAGTTCAGAAGTATTGAACAGGTTGTATAACAACCTATTGCACGCTTAGTCATCTAATGTAGACACAGAGAAAATTGCAGGGATAATGGCATGTCTGTAGTGTTTTTCTTCTAATTTTTGTTTTGAATTTCCAAAAGTGGAGTAGATCCAATAGAAAACTTAGCAACAGAAAATACAACATTTACAGCTAGGCATTTTTAAAATACGCATTGAAGATACAGTGTTTGAAATATATTAAGCAATCAAAAGCTTTCTGAGTTATTGTTCTTCAATCCTAATAAAAATGTCCTGTCCTTTATTCAAAATTTATCTTTGTGAATTTAAACCAAAGGAACTTAACTAGCCCTTCCAATACCTGTGGTCACCATCTTGACATTTTGTTCCCTAAGATGTTTAGTTTATACACAAAAGTGAGCAAGATGGAATATGAACTTAAGCACCCGTAATCAAGTTTGCTTAGTTCTAGTGACAGGGCAAAATAAGAAAAATGCTAATGAGTCTCATCAGTTCTTTTTCGAGTCCAGATGAGACCTTTGTACTTCTTATACTCCAGATGTCTTGAATTATCTTTAACCCAGTAATGCTTGGTCTTAGTTGCCTGCCCTTGTTTCAGAGTGGCAGTGTTCTTTGGATTGTGGCCACGTCTGGTTTCTTCATGAGTCATCTGAAGCAGAATTTAGTCCATAATTTGAAATATTTATTTTCAAACTCTGTGCCAATGTGCAACTGTCACACTGTAGAAGGTCACCCATATATGCCACAGAATACTTAAATTTCTGATTCATAGATACATTTTTATACACAAAGACATAAAATACAGTTTTGTCAAAGACTATTTTAACAGACTTCACTTTCAATTAAAAAACTAAATGTTTAAATTGTTCATTTGTGGTATAATTGAAGTTGGTACACTAAAAAAGTTTTCTTGAGATAAAACTATCTTCTTGACTCCTATTGAACATGGATAACAGTGAAATGTAAGGTAGTCTTTATAAACATAAGAAAACAGGGTCATTAAATATCTGAACACCACAACATCATAGCAGTTCATAAAGGCAATATGAAGCATTTTACCTACATATATATGCCACACATGCAGCTTAATGTGCATGAATGTAATGAATGGAACACAATATTGCCAGGCTCTCCATGTGTGCTTATATTTATATTTCTGCTTCACTGTAATGTATTGATGTTATGAAGACCAAATACTGTAAAAATTTCAATTTTGCAGACTTGTTTTCTTTAAAATAGCTTTTCATACTTGTTTTCACAGTCTATCAATGTTGCTAGAATAAAAATGGAAGAATCACTATCCCTTCCAAGATCCATTTATCTTGACAGACCTAAGGGAACACATTTTAAGGGCATTGCATCAATCCCCATCAAGCTATTTTAAATTACCTTTTAATAAAATATTTTTTCTATGTTTTCTGAAGTTCAGTTAGTAGTTTGTAACTTTTGGAAAAAATTAGTACACTGCAGGAAAAAAAGCAATTGTGTCTGGAAGAGACTTTTTAAATTGCCTGATTTTTTTTTTCTTTCTTTTCCCGGGGCAGGAAGTCCCTATGGACTATGTGTTGTTTCTCAGGGGAGGGGAAAAAAATCTTTTGGGAATGTATATGGGAATGCTTGAGATGTCTCTACACTATTAGCTTCTTACATGCCCCATCGAGCATGTCTGCCTGACCAGACCTCCAGCTAAGATTTTTCTCTTATCTCATTTTCCTGTCAGCAAACAAAAGGTGAAAGTAACATCATAAATGAGTACTAGCTGCAAGTGAGCTCTGATTTATTGGAAAACATTCAAGCTAAAATTGTGCAATAAAATTCTAAAAGTTTAAATGCTAACTCTTATAATAGTAAATAGAGACTTTAAAGTAAATTATGGACAGGAGACGGTTCAGTTAATGCCACTTTTGCACTAAATGAAACCTTATCAACTTATTCTCATGTCTGATTATATCTCATTTAGAAGGAGCTGCTTGTTATGCTTTTGTAATTTATACTTTCTAGCAGAAGGAAAAAAAATCTCCCCTTTATTGGGAATAATCTACTTGAATAAAAATCGAATCTTTCATTAATATAACATGAAACTAAATGCATGAAATGCCTTCATTGTTTGTGCAAATATCTATGAAGAATTATTTTCTCACTGCATTCTTGGCTGGAAATGTTTTATTCCCAATACTAAAAGGTATTACAGCATGATCATACTATCTATTGTATCTTTTGAACTAACTACAAAAGTTGCAATCAAAATGATGACCTAGAAAAATCAGAAGAGTGCATAGGAAAAGGAAAGAGACTGAGAGCTAAAACTATCCCAAGGGCTACCTTAGATTTGAGCTCCCACGATTCCAGACACTGAGCTTGTTTTGTACCTGACACATTGCATTGCTGCTCTAACTGCGCATGCGTTTTCACATGGTTTGTCACTTGGAGGTTGACAGGTTCTTTATACTATAGATGATGCATATACTTTATAAGGTGCAAAGAAGTGCATTCTTGAAAGAGATGTAAATAAAATTGCAAATGAGAAATAGTCTTGATTTTTCAAAAAAAATGTTGTTACTAGGAACTAAATAGTAGCCTTGACAAAACTTTTAATAGTCTGATTGCCATATAGGTAAGGAAATAATTTTCAAGCAAAATTTATGAACAGTATCTTCAGAACTAAAACCAATTATATGTTGATTAACCATTCTCATTAAGAGTTAAGGATATTCATTAAGGCAGTAGTCTAAGATTCTGAATCACCATTTTTCAAGATCACAGCTAAGTGGTATTTCTCTTAGAAATCAGGGAAGGAATTCATAAAGTTCCCATTAGTCTAAAAATAAAGAATAAATAAATAAATAGTCTGAGTCATGAATGGCATTTTGCCGAAGTTCAGTAGCACTGAAGCCAGGAAGACAAGAAGCCAATGATGCTTCTGCCATTCACTGAAATGAATATAAATATTCCTCATTATGTGCAACAAGCCAGCAACATTCAAAATTAGGATTTCTTATTTATGAATAGTATAAGAAATATTGCTAATTAATCGCATTGGGCTGTAGTTTCACAAAGTGAATATTCAAACATTTTGGAGACAAGCCTACATGTTTTCAGTCATATTTTGTACTTGTACAATACCATCAGTGACACAGGACTTTACCAGACTGGTACAAAGATGGGATTCTGTCCTAAAAAACTTATATTTGAATAAACACATGCTAAGATCCCAGATCTAAAGTAATCCTTTCCCATTTGCATATTGTTTTCTGTTGCACTGAGCAACAGACAGCTGAAATAAAAGCTGGTATTAGGGGTACTTAAGACATTTTTCATTAAAGACATTTTATGAACTTTACAAATTTTTAGCAAACTTGTATCTAGCACAGATTTTTTTTTAATATAAAACCATTTATCTTTTTTCTCTCAACTTACAATACCAAGTTAATTTTGTTATTAATTCCTTTTTCAACAGGGCAGCCTATTTTACAGAATAGCTCATGATGTGGCAGAGCAAAACATAGTGCAATTTTTTGAGGAAATATGAAGCAAATTCCTCTTTCCAAATATGTTATTGGGGAAGTGGGAAAGAGCTAGGCATTCACATTTCATTCTCAGCATTGCTTTCCAGGGAAGCAGTCATCTTGCATTCCACTTCCAACCAGAAGGAAGAATGATTCGGAGTTCAAGGATCAAACTAGTTAGGAAGCTATGGAACACAATTAGTCCCTTTTGTAAGCTATAAAACTGGGTGTCTCCTGTTTCAAAGCTGTGTTCACAGAGCATCTTTCAGCATGAAAAATCATTAGAACTTTTTTTAAACTTCACATATAAAGGAAACTGAAAGCATTTTGAGTAGTTCTTAAACTTTGCAACATACTGGCTTCTAAATATAGATTATGGAGCTTTTATAAGATTTTTTTTTCCTGAAGAAGAAGCCTCAATGATGATGCTACCAAGAGAGAACCAGTCATCTGAGCCATTTTTGAAAACCTGCCAGTTTTCGAACACTGAAGACTCTGAGACAGTGCATGTGTCAGCTGTTGATTTCAGTTTCGAAGGATTTAATTTGTCTACTAAGAACTCACCCACTGATTTTCCTGTACATTTGCAAAAAAAAAATAAAATCAAAACCACAGTAATTTCCATTCTTAAGTGCTGTGGTTCTTATTTTAAGACATGCTGCATCTTTCTCTCTACTGTTTCCATTGCTAATATGCTAGACAGACAGGGGAGATGATGTGTCTGAAAAGCTGTTACATTTTCATCACCAGCCTGAAAATTCTTCACTTGCCAGACCAGACCCGTCAGAGAACTTTGCTGAGGTTTCCAAAACATTGGGCAGGGAAAGCAGGACCCCAAAACCAAAAACGGACTTGACTGTGGCTACAGAAAGCACTAAAGGTTGCCTTAAGTAAGGGAAGCTCAGGTGGTCACCTCTGCTTAGTTAAAAAACTGAGCATCTTGGTATGTTCTTGTCAAATGCTGTTTTTTGTTTCCCTTTGCTGTTCCATTAGCACAGTTAAGAGTCTTTAAAGGAAAAGCTTCTGAGGAATTCCGTGCTTGAAAGAAAAAAACAGGAAGCTACTGTGTTAAGAGTGGACAAGCACAAATATTTGGAAATAACATCAGCACATATAGACAGCGTATAGCAGAAACAAAACATAGTGTTTGATGCAGAAAAAGGATATTTAAAATTATTCAATCCTGATAAAAATACTTTTTTTTTTGCCTCAGTAGCTACGACTATCCACCTAAAAGCAAGAACAGAACCAAGAATAAAAGTCTTTCCATCCACTGAATCCAAAACTTCCTCTTTTTCTCTGATGCCCCACTGAGGACTCAGGCAGTGATGGAAAGTCACCTCAGTGCCCCTGAAAGCATGAAGCCAGGCAGCTGCCAGCTGCTGCCCTTCTATGAAGACCAGAAACTGGAGCCAAATTCTTTCGAAACAAAGCTATTGACACTAACTATAATAGAAGAGGAGCAAATCTCAGCAAAAATGGCTGAAAACCAAAGCTGTGCACTATAGGATGGGTATTTTATAGCAGAAAACTGTCCCTGTCTGTCAAGAACTGGTGGGATGGGCCACTGAAGAGGAAGACTTCTAAATGCACTTTCAAGAGACTCCCTTGGGTGCAAGCCTCTGCTCTCACGATGAGTAACCACGCAGCAGAGAAAGTACAATGTCATTGATACCTCACACAGCTAGCCAGAAAAAGAAGCTATCTGTCCTAACACCCAGGAGAGTATGCATGTAGGGGAGGGTTAAAAAGAAATTTAACAATGAGGACAAAAGAATCCAGAACTCAGAATCCTGAATGACAAAGGATGTAGAGAAAAAGGAGTTCAGACTGGACAGCTGGGAAGCTGAATGGTCTTAACAAAGGGAAGGAAGGGAGGGAGGGAGGGAGGGGAAAAAACCTAACAAACAAACAAAAAAAAACCCTAATCTGCATGAGCAGATTTTTAAAACTGGACAAACTGAACATGCCAGGGATAGGAATTCATAAGGGCAATGAGCTGCAAAAGGGGCTAGAAGACTGATCTTAAAGCTGGCTGAGGGAAGGAATTGTCTGGTTGGCTTGAAGATTAAAAAACATTGTGAAGTTGGAAGGAAATTCGCTGAGGAAGATGGTGAGTGCAAAGGACTTGACTTGGATGAGACTCTTGGGAAGAGTTTCTCCCACATGGACTTGAGAGGGACAAGAAAAGGAAAATGTGTATTTCCTTGTGGATAAAATTATCACTTGTTTTTCTATTCCATAGCATCCTTACTACTTAGAGGTACTTCACATGAAGTAAGCCTTAAAGCACATATCTGATTTACTGGTTTACTCCATTATCAACTTCAAATAGTTTTTGAAAAAAATATTTCACCTTTTGAGTCAAATGAATTTTTTGATACATCAGATGAAATCTCAGTTCCACTAAAAAGTCAGTGGGAATTTTTCTACTTGCCCAGAGTGGAGCTAAGGTTTTTGTATGCTATCCTCAGAGCCTTTTTAAAATGATGAAGTTTACCACAACAATGAAGCTGAACTCAAGACATGAGTAAGTTTTCTCTTAAATGCAAGTCAAATAAACTTAAGTGTCAGGGGAAAAAAATAGGGCATTACTAACTATATTTAAACTTTCTTTGGTAGCTGGTAGTGGTCAGAATCCTTGTTTGTACGTGCTAAGATAAGGTTGGATTGTTTATATTTGTTGCAGTTTATACCCTTTCTAAGGGTTAGATTATTAGTCTTGGGGTTTACCTTCTAGTTATTTGAACTTTGTTTCATCGTTTCAGAGTAGATTTCAGAAAACATTCCCAGTAAGGCTCCAGTAGCAGTTATAACAGGGGTTTTTTAGTTTGCTATTATTTATAGACAATCATTATATCTGACAGAAAATCAGGCATCAGGATGGAAGTTGACATAAGTGAAAAACACAGGCATAGTTAATATGGTCAAAGTTCAGACTTCAAGCAAGGAGGTTTAGTTTTATTTAATTCAGTTCTTTAGAAGCACAAAAATACAAGATTTTGACTGGCTTTACTCATTCACTTAAGCTGTCTTTTGCCTACTTTATCCATTTTTTAAAAAAACTGTATTAAGAAACTGGAAGTTGTTTTTTCCTTAGGATAGTTGAATTATCCTGTTTATAAAAAAGCTTTCTCAAAAGTAAAGCAAAAACATGGAAATTACTTCATTAAGTCTTCACCAGGGAATTTTCTTGAATATTGAACTGTCTGAATGGACAGGGTATCTGTTAATGCAATGGGAATGCATGGCAAGCATGTTTTCCACTGCTACCTATATTTCAGTCTTGTTGTGCAGCTTTTCTGATGTTTGATTTTTGACTTTTTTCACAGCTGAGGTTTTCAGTTGACAGCTGATACCGTCAAAAAAATAGGCTACTGCTTCTTGACTGTTTGGCACATTCTCCTTAAGGAGCTGGTTATATTTCAATTTGAAACTGTGGGTTTGAACTAGTACCTTGGAGGTGGCTGCACCTTGCAAATGGAAAATGGGGAGAAAATGTTGTACAGAAGGAGTTGTACAGAACATACTGTTGTTGTTCGAAGGAAAGGACCTTAAGGAAGTGTATGAAGTGTCTTAGGATGATCTCTGCAAGTTCCTTGGAAGAAGACAAAACTAGAATTAGTTTTTCAGGTGCCAGCTATCAGAATCAAACCTCTTAGGTTACTCATATACCTCAGTGTAAGACTGTGCATCAGGTCATATGATGAACAGCACACCTCCGGTACACTGATGTCATATCATATGCAGGGGAGCTGCTGGTGTGGTAAGGGCTATGGCTCTTGCCCAGGAAATGGCCCTTCCGCTGAGCTGGGTGTCTCTCCATTCCCACACCATGACAGAATGGAACAAAAAAGGCTTTTTCCTCCCAGGATCACACACATCAGGTGCAGGCCTGAACCAAAAAGCAAGCATAGTGATGAAGCTGATATCATGAGTACACGAGGTGAATGACTCTTAATGCTTGCAGTGTGAGAATGGACAGGTCTGCAGAGCTGTTGTTTGGATGGGGCTTAATACACTGCTCAGTCATTTTTATACTTGATTTGAAGAAGATCCTGCCATTTTTAAATGGATACAATTTTTGTTTCTCCAAAGATGAGAACTTTTAGTTTTTCTCCCTGTCAAAAAGTTCTATTAAGTGGAGTGCTAATTAAAGATCAAATGTTTGCCTAGTGTGTTTCCATGCAGTTTTGACAAAGAGTTTATTCAAAAAGCAAATTAGAACATTGCTTCTGACATAGCTCAAATGATGACAGTTGTGTGATTGACTAAGCTGTACCACACCAGAATGCTCTAATATGCTAGTATTGACTTTATACTGAATTACTCTGGTCCTCACGTATGCTTTGGCATAGCTTTTGAAATGCACGTAGCTATTTTCATTTTCTTGATAATTATATTTACAAAAGGTACTACAGGGTCTAAAAATTGAATGCCTCCTAAAGAATTTCTGTTGCTAACATTGAGACAGATGTAATGTATCAAGCAAGACTTTTTTTTCCCCCCTTCTGGAAACTTAAGTAAGATATCATAGCTAGCTAATTCAATAAAATAGTCTGTTAAGGTCTCAGCTATGTTACCACAACACACTGATTTTAATCCCTGACCAGAATCAATGTTGATATACTGTTCCCCAGAGGGTAAAGGAACCCTATATAGTTTCCTTTTTTTTTTTAAGCTTTATCGTGATGCTTGAGACCTGAATACAAATACAAAACAGAAAAGTTAATTTTTTCCCTATAGTATTAAAGGAAGTTTGAGCAAAGCTAGGACAGTATATGCTATTTGGGTTTAACAGGAATCTCTAGGGGGAGACAAATTGGAAAGAAAGTTGCTGTCAAAGAATTCTGAAGTATTCACTCACCTAGAAAGGGAAATGTTTCACTCCTTACAGCTTCTATAAATAATGTAACTCTGTGAAGTATACTAGATTTCCATCCATACCTTTACTAACAGTGAAGTTAATGGAGAGAAAGCTGTGTATTCTATCAGCCTTCTCTTTTATCAGTAAGACCTTGTTATGACCTTAGTAGGCTTTATTACATAAACTGATAAAGCTTCATATGGGCAGTATAAAGACAGCAGAAAAGTTCCTGTAGCTTCCCTCTCTCTGTTCAGACTAAGCCATAATGTGCTGGAAGTTGGAATGAGAACAGATATCTCCTAATCATACAAATTGCAGGATAAGTTTGCTAAGCTTTGTAAACAACCTATTAATTTTAGGGTTAACCTGTTCCACAAACAGATTAATAGGATTTTCATTAATTATTTGGAATGTAGTAAGCATTTTTTTCAAAGGCATTTAAGGAGTAGTAATGTATTTTCCTAGGCAGCTTGAAAACTGACACAGTGAGTGTTTGCAGAACTATTGAGGTGTGGGATTTTTTTTATACAAAGCATGGATCTGGATTTTGTAACCTGAAGAATTCTTTAACATTTCCTCTGAGCTTGATTTACTTGAAATAGATTTTAGGTTCAACAAACAATATTTAATTTACTCTCACTAGAGAATAAATACAATTCTTTTTTCCTCTGTCCCATTTCCTAGAGATACCTCTGTTAAAGGAAATGAAATGATCACAGTATTTCCAGTTGTAAAGCAATTAACTTTTTGTGTGCGTGTGAGGTTATTTGGTTTCATTTGTTCCACTGTGGAATGTGCCATATCTCTTAAGGCATTTCTAAGTATTAAATTACTGTGCCATACCCTTTTTTTTCCTAATGCTTAGCCCTATGAAATTATCTGACGGTCCTATTATTTTTTTCACCTGTAATTTATATTTAGCTAGTCTGAGAAATTCAAACAATAAAAAGGCAAATGAAATTGTCTGTGTTTATTTCTGAAACTTCTTATTCAGTGCCATAGAAACTCTCCTTTTCTTGAAGGTTATATTTATACTTTGGGTACACTGACAAATTGTTTTGTCAGTGGTTTAGCTGTTATTACCAGTGAGAGATTTCCCAGTGAGAGAGCATTTAGACTACTAAAATATTTTCTGTGTGTGACATCCTTGTTTCATATATCAGTATATACATGAAATACTTTTTTTATTCAAGAGCCATCTTCTCCCATGTTCCCTTTTGTAGTCTGTACAGGTATCCTGAAAGCTCCCATCAGTATCTTATTGCTAACTAGATGCCAGAACCCTTTTTCTCTGAAGTGTAACTTGCATCTTCTGTTCTAGGAAGAATTTTTTTATGATAAGGGTGGTAAACACTGGAAGAGGTTGCCCAGAGAAGCTGTGGCTGCCCCCTCCCTGAAAGTGTTCAAGGCCAGGTTGGTTGGGGCTTTGAGCAACCTGGTCTAGTGAGAGGTGTCCCTGCCCATGGCAGGGGGTTTGTGCTTAATGATCTTTGAAGGTCCCTTCTAACACAAAGCATTCTGTGGTTCTATGATTCTATTAGGATCTGGGAATGGGGAAACACCAAACTCTATGGAAAGGCCACGAGTCCTGATTTGACTCTTGAACTTAAGCTGTTTTAACAAGTGGGAAGCATAATGTTTATCAATATGCTTGTATCTTATTTGCAGCCCAGTCCATATTTCTACTTTCTACCTATTTTTTCTTGATTCTGAGGCTTACAAACTTTAGTGCCAACGTAGTATGCCAGGATGAGGGCTGTGCAGCATGCTAGCTTTTGCAACTTCTTCAGCAATGCTGATAAATCTACCTCTTCAAGGAGGATTTCTTTCAGTTTTCCATTCCTCTAATTTTATCTCTTCCAGACTAAGCAACAGACTGAACTTACTCTAGGGAGGTAATTAAGACAGACTGAATCATCTGATGAAACTGTGAGTTTGCTAAGCTCCAGAGAAGGATCTGAGAGTGGCACCTCTGTTGTAGACCCTAATCTAAGATCTGACACTATGTCTTCTAAATCAGTTGGCAGCATTTTGCATGTCTAGCCCTGTAATAATGGTAATGGTGGGGGAACAGTCTTACTTTGTCCCCATCCTGGCTTTCAGGCAAAACTACATAAAATCCCATGAAACAAAGATGCAACAGGAGGTTCTTGCATTAAAGTATGTAAAAGGTTGTTAAATAAATAGTGGCTAACTAAGCTGCCTTAGTTTACTGTAAGAAGTATTGTAAATCAAATAATGTATAATGTGGCATATTTTCAAAAACACATACTGTAGTATGAAAAGGACAGTATAATACAGTCACTGAAGATACTAGATGTCATATTTTGAAGGTTAGAAATGCATACCTGTGTCTTCTAGGCAAAACTCCATTCTAAGCAATACATAATGTGATAGCTTGTTTCTTGTGATAGGAATCAAGCAAATGATATCAGTTGTTTCCCTTAGTAAATTACAGGGAGATGCCTGTTATTGAATTTGTTCATAATTAACAACAAAGAAGGAGCAGTAACAAGATAATTGCCTGTAAAAGAAACACCATCCTGAACCTCAGTCTCTCTGCAAAAGTTTCTAAGATATTACAAAGGTTATGCTGTTAAGTTTTATATGTTAAGTGGATATGCAAACAAAAAGGACTGGAAACTGTCAACTCAAGCATCTCTGTGCTCATTTCCTATATGTGCACTTGAAGAAGAGAAAAAAGAAGAAAAGTAAAGCACTTGGTGTCAATAATTAATGGAGAAAGTCTCACAATTTGCTGCTCAAACCAGTGAAAGATGGTAAGTTAATGATCACATTAATAACAAACAAAACATGAAAATATATCTTGAATGCTAGTAAGAGACTGGTTCAGCAAAACAAGCCTCTATCACATATTTTACTGATAACATCTTGGAGATGACAAGCTCTAACTTCAGTTCTGTCTTGTAGATCTGTGCAAGAAAGTCTCTGCTCCTCTTCGTTGATTTTGTAAAATTTCATACCTGTTTGTACAATTTCATACCAATTTGGTATTTGTGGAATGATGCAGGAGTACTCTTTACAACATAGTTTTTAAACACATGCAAAAGTGTCATTTCAAATCCTTTCGCAGAAATTTACCTACAGGAGATATAACAATAAACTGCATAGTCAGATAATTTAAAGTAGCATGGAAACTTTATCCAGTAACATGTACTAATCTGAAAGTAAAAAAGTATTTTCCTTTGGGTCCTACCAGTACTCTTTTGCTTAGCAAATACATAGTTGATAGACAGAAACAAGCACTTTTCACAATAAGTGAAAACAGATGCATTACTTAAGAAAGGAATGCAGCTCTTGATTCAGAGTTAGAATCATCTCTTGCGTACTTTAAAATCCAACACTCTACAGTATAGTTGTCCTTGTTCATTGTGTGCAGATGTTTTTGGATGATAGCATGTCAGAATATCTTTTCATATTTGAGATATGAAGTTCAGTACAAGCATGACAATAACTATAACCTTTCATTGGCAAGTAGTTATCAAAAATTATAAGCATTCATTCCCATACATCTTAAAACATCTGATTTTGTTGTGCTTAGAAAAGAAACACATTTCAATGTGACAAAGGATTTTTAGCTTCCAGGATAACATGACAAGGAAAAACGAATCTCAGTTCAGAGGATCCGAAGATAACTGCATCTCTACCAGCAAAGGGTCCCCCTCCTAGTCTGCTAGGATGGTTTAGGATGAAGTTCTGGTCTTAGGTTTAAATGCTGACTCCTGGCACAGACTTTTATTTTCTAGTCTTTTGATCTGCTAATAAACTACAAATAAATTACCTATACTCCATATGCTATAATGAATTTGATCATACATTTTTTTCAGCTGTTTATAACAGCAAAGACTAAGAAAATATGACCTATTTCTTTTACTCTATTGCTTTGGACAGTCATATCTCCTGAGTCATAGGTTCTAGTTTATATGCTAAGAAGTAAATTCAAGCCAGCATTCAGTTGTTTCAATGTCTTAATACCTACAAAAATGCAGTTCCTTGAGTAGAAATGCCGTGATCTAAATGGTAAAGCAGCCAGTAATTCAGATACAGATTTGTTTAAGTGTGGAACTTAAGGGAATTGCCTGTCTTCTAGGAATATTTGAAAGCCCGATGTTGTTTTTATATAAAAAAAAAAATAAAGTATAATAGCAAACATACATGTCTACATCTAAAATATTCAGTCTTGTGTTTCAGCTGTATACCAATCTGCTATGCTCTCAAATTCATTGAAAATCTTATTGAGAGGTCTGTTCTCCCTGCCCACACACACATTTAAAAAAAAAAATCTTGCACTTCAATATATGAATTGATCCCAAGGTAGGGAAAGTCAAAGAAGAAAGTTCATTTCAGGTATATTGCTGCACAGTTGATGTAGGGTTTTGGCCTTTGCTCTACAGCATCGCTTAGCGCCTTACTGCTAGACACTGGATTAGGTGGAATGGTGGTTTGTTCCAGTACAGCTGTTAATGCTTAAACATAATCTACTTTTGAAAAGACATTCTCCAGTTTTATGTATAGTACATACAGTAGTGGCATAAGGCATTAATGCAGTTCAGACAAAAAAAATGTGTTTTCATGAAGCAGAAACCAATTTAAATTGTATAACAAAGCCTTCTGCTCCCTGTGCAGGAGATCAGAAAAGAACCTGGACCTACGTAACTCATTTTCTTTCCATTGTGTTAGCCCATTAACCAGATGAAGCGCACGCTTCCCATGCTGTTCCATTCATAGTGCCCAGCGTTCATTCAGAAACAGAACGTTTCCTTTAGTTGATGGATTAAAGGCAGGAGCGGGGGAGGAGTATAAAAGTGTTTTGGGATGTGCAATACTTCAGGAACGTTTAGACATTAATTCACTCTAAAAGTTTGCTAAGTACTCTTTTTACACAACTTCAAAACAAAACAGGTGCTGTCTCCTGAATGAGCAAAAATAACTTCTTTAAAAAGCAAGACCTAAAGTAGTTTTTTGTGCAATTGCTGAGAAGTTAATGTCAGGTTATTTTTTAAATCAATCTTATATTACATTTTCAATATCAGTATAAAGACTAAATGAACAATTTTATTTTTTTTGCCATGCCATAATCTAGTATTGTAAGGTAAATTGAAATATGAACCTAGGAATGTGTACTAGTGAGCTTAAAAAAACAGCAAGTAAACTCTGTAAGCAACGTTAACGGTTATTGTTTGCTGTTCATCTTCACTTGCAGACCAGGTGTCTCTAGCAAAGCAAATCTGAGGAAAAGCTACTTTGTTGGGGTCTCTTTGTGAACAAAACAGATGACATAAAGAGCAGGTGTTAAAATAGTGAAAAAGGCAAACAGCAGTTATTTTACAGGATGTTTAGCTGTGGAACAGCTAGAAAAAAAGTAGGCTATTCTAAAGCATCTTACTTGGAAATCTTTGCTGAAACAGAAGAAAGTTTTCTGTCTTGTGAAACAGAATTTGCCTTTTGATCCCCCAAAGAATGCGTTAGATTTACTTATCCCATTCTTCTTGTAACTGATTTCCCAGGGACTGACAGGAAAAAGCATAGTTTTTACTAAATAAGGATGCTGGAATTTGCTTACTGATTTCTGTTTACCTGATACCACTTACGAGACCGTGTTTGCCTACTTAAGTAGCATTCAGCACTGGAGTCCTGTGTGTGATTTTACTATTTATGTTAGGAAATTGCTTAGCAGCTGGGTAGATTAGGCTGTTTTACTTTGTGTGTTTTTCATCCTGCGTTGCACATCTGTTAATGTTGGTCTTAACATTACAATAGTGAGCATTGTAAATTAATAAGTGTATGTTTGCCTGTGAGATTAAAAAAACAAAAGCCACTGAACTGACATTATTTGGATGTCTAAGTTAAGCATCCTAAACTCACAAAGACAGATTTAGAGGCCCTCACTGCAATCTTCAAGTGTATGCATTTCAGATTGAAGCTTCAAGGCTCATCTTCAGGTAGATGACAACACTATGCTTTCTGCTTGGAAGTGTGACTTCTGTTTCTTACACAAATTCTGTAGCAGGTTTCTTTTAATTATACCATGCTAGTTCTGTAACTTTGTAACTGATGCCAGACGTGAACCCTAATGCAAATTCTTTTATAATCATGTAAGCTTAGAACTGGCTACTCCTTGTAGAGAATTGTGAATTCTCTCCATTCCCAACAAATATTTCTTTCTTTATGAAATACACTTATGACATCACTTGAACACTTACTTTTTTGGAGATGCTATGTCAACGGCTCAGTTAAGTCCTCAAAATATTTATTGCTTAGAAGATAGGCATCTTGGTATGAAACATAAATGCTCATGAATTTACTATGCAATTAAACTAGACTATCATCACACTTTTTCAGGTACCAGTGAAATAAAGGTTTATTAAATCAAAATTTATTGAACTGTATAGCATTAAGAATCAAGGGAGTTTATATTAAAACATGGGATAGTTTATTCTCCAGTAATAATAAGAATATATGCAGCTTTTTTCCCCTGCTGTTTCAGATATAATTTTACAATGTTGGCAGTAAATGTGTCATTTTCCCTTACTTACAATGGAGTTGCATTAAAGGAAGCTATGTGGCATCTGCAACACCTTTTCCATGGTATTTTCCCTTGAATATTGTCTATTTGAGTAGAAATGTTACAGGATGCAAAGGATATCCGCTAATGAACTTTCTTGAAATTCTGTCACTTCACTAGGCTAATTTCCCTGCAAGTCAGACTTGCAGTCCATGCTTAGAATTACAACTCTTTATCAGCGGGGCTTACATACGTCCACTTCTGCGTGCGGGTTTTGAAATCATGCTTCAAGTAACTTTTTTCAAACGTGCCTCAGATAAAGGTCCATTCTATACTATTTAAATAGACATAAAATAGCCCTTGTCAGTTAGTTATTAGTAGGTGGTTCTTTCATGTCAGCAATGTCAGGCGTGCTCGCAGGCTGCCTGTGTATGCAATTACTGCCTGTCCAGGCAACTCTAATGTAGTGACAAACTTGAAAGCAGGAGCCCTGCAGAACAGCGCAGTTCTCCGCTCCTGCCTAGTCACTAAAATTATGCTCTCAGACTTCAAAACAACTTTTTGATCGAAAGGTAATGCAGAAATTTAGTTTAGATAATGCATTTTGTGACTTTAGAAACTGTTAGGAGGAAAACCACCACACTGAAATAGACACCGGGATGCTGCAAACGAGACTTTCCGAGTGGACACGGTAACACCCTACCTTCATTAGCCACTGAGTGTTGTTTTCCATGATGTTCTCAAGTAGCTGCAGTCTCTGAACGGAGTCGTCGTAGTCCAGAGGTGCGTCCCGCTGCACGGCGTTGGGCACCAGGGGCGCGGCGGGCCGGCAGCTCTCCGCCTCGGGCAGGAGGAAGGTGTAGCTGCACGACCCGTGCTGGACCTGGTACTGCTTCTTGCCCAGGGTCTCCATGCTCTTGCTGAAGGAGCTGTATCCTGACGCTAAGAGAACACAGCAGCCCAGACAGAAGTAAACAGTCACCTGCATTTTGGCTCCCGCGGTCGCCCGGCGGACCTGGGCTGCCTGGGTGCGCTGGCGGAGCTACGGGCGCGGTTACCGCGGGCGCCCCGCGGCCATGTGCCGCCCGCGGGCGGGCCGGGCTCCTGCGCTGCCCTGGGGCCCCGCAGCGANTCCGCGCCCGCCGGCAGCTTCTGCGGCCCCGGTGCCCGAATCAATCCCGTCCCTTCCCTTATATGATAAGTTGATAAGAGCAGGCAGACATGTGGAACGGAGCTGCTCCTCCCTCCCGGCTTCCCGCGGGAGGGGGGGGGATCTGCCAGGCGGGCGGGAGGCAGAGCGCGGCGCTGCGCGGGGCGGCGCGGAGCGAGCGGGAGAGGGGAAACCCCGGGGAGGAGCCGGCGGGCACGGGACCCCTGCAGCACGGCTCTAATTAAGAATTTCCTAGACAGAGCAATCAGTTCCGATAGCCTCCAACTATGCTTGTAAACTATTTGTAGCAGTAATCATTTTTAAGCACTGTCCAAAAAAAAAAAAAAGTTCCCGGGCTTGTTTGTTCTTCTTAAGGAATTGATTTCTTTTTTAAGTGCGTTGAACCAAGATGTAATTTCGGTTTTGTTTAACGCATTGTGTGATTACAGAGAAAAACGCTGTCCTAAGCATACAAAAGCAGGCTGGGGCATGTCCTTGCAAAGGGAATGAGCGAGGGGTTTTAATTAAAAGTTTTCAGTCGAACACAGGCTTTGTATTTTACTGAACCTCTGCGATGAATACTCGTTTTTCGGCATGTGTTTCGAGAGTTAAGTGTTTTCAAGCGCTTCTTTTTTTAATGCATGTTTTGTCTGTGTTAAATGGCTACCTTTGGAAGTGCTAGCATGAGCGAGAGTCACAAACCGCAAGTCCGCTGGGACTGGAAGAGGGAATAACTCTGCCGAGGCAATGGCAGTAAGGCATGCCTGGGGCAGGGCATGGCTGAATAGCGGGTACCCTGTCAGCTCTCGCCAGCCCAAGTCCGTGCCCTGGAAAGTGGGAAATACCTGTAAAAGGTGAGGGAGAATCTAACAAAATAAGTATTCTAAATGTATATCTAAGAGTAAAAGGGAGCTTCCCCCTACTTCCCACTCCCATGTTCTCTGCAATGGTCCGTGATCTCAAAAAATGGAAAATTACTAACCAGCTTACCAAACTGTTTTAGAAAATGTCTCCTCAAAACCAGTACAGTAGGATACTGACTCCTGAAGAGAAACTGCCTGAGAGTTTTGCTGGGCCTGGATCTGGAAGCTACAGATTTTTCTTAATTAAAATAAACAGAGGCAGTGCTAGTCAAACTAACATGAATTATGGACCAAAGTTTCTCTTATATGAGGAAAATCCCAGCATGCCTTAAGGATCTCTTAGGACAGACTTTCTTACGCGATTTGCTGTATTTCATATAGTGTATTAATGTGGCCTTTACTTTCTAAATCATGGAAGTTGTGTTCAGGGGTTGTCAAAAATAGTTGTAGCAGCTAAAATGCATTCCTTACGTTGTTGGAAGCTGTTGGGATTTCTTTACATAATACATGGTTACCTCTGGAAAGGAAAAATCCTAGAATTCAGTTCTGTAGACTTCCAGAAAGGCTCAGATTATACTTGGACTGTGACTGTGGAACCAATTTGCCAGATTTTCTTCCAGTGGAGTGTTTATCTGTCATTGTTCATCCTTCCAGCCAGATGAAATGGAGGAACATGTTTGGAACTTGGGATACAGTGAAGATTATTTTCTACAAAATGTACATATTTGAAGGGTTTGACATATAGATTGTGCATTCTCCATCCCTTCAGCTTTGTATTGCAATAGCAAAGCAAATTAATGTGGCAGCTATCCACATTGTCAATGAAGTTTTAAAAGCTTTCTCCATAGTGACTTCTGCTTTTCAATATATTGAAGTCTTTGAAAGAATGCTTAATTCCACATGAATAACCGTCTTTAGCAAGGCAGTTGAGAAACCAACCACTATGCAATGAGAACAGAATGTAGGATAAGATTTATACACTATACTACATGAAGCTTTTCTAGGTATCTAACGAGACATTCAAATTCAATAGTTTATTTTATTTGAATGGTTTTTAATAATTTTCTAAGTTAAATGAGAATTTCCTATTGTGACTTGTACTTGTCCTTACATTGGTCTGCTCCCTGCTTTCTTTTCAAGCTCACAGCTAACCCAAAGAATAAAGGGCCCTCAATAGAGTAGTGCTGAAAATAAGAATGCTCCAGCCCTGAAAGTATCTCTCTCCTAAGTGATGAGGAACTGGAAGGTAATCAGATGTTTTCTGATTATATTTTCATGCATTTTTTTAATCCCTCAGTTAGACGTTGAAAGGAAAGATGAGACTCACTAGTGTAATCTTTCAGGGGGGTTGTTTTTAGTTATTAGACATCTACTCAAGGGACTCTACATATATAAAATACAAATTTTAATGGATGCTGAGAGTTCATTAGACAGGATTTCCATGAGTGGCTTGATCACATCGGCAGGTTTTGAATTGCTATGAAGCTTGCCATCTGTGTGCCACGCTGGTGAGTCAGATCACCAACATAATCTGGCAGCTCAGTTTTACTGGGTTTTTGAGGAGAGACTGGAGTGTGTCTAAAGGTTTGAACTGGAGTCTGTTTTCCGTTAGGAAAGGCCGATGCATGACCCCGGGAGGCCCTTGAGCCGTAATGGGGCCAGGAACAAAACTGAACTTGGAGGCTGCCTAGCAAGGCTTGCTGTATCTTGGGCCTCCACTAGGGAGAACTGTGGTTGTATGAATACTGGAAAGAGAAACTAGTTCACCTTTTACTGTATTTTTTGACTGGATTTGGTTTTTTGTGGGTTTTTCTTTAATGAATGAATGAATAGCCAGTTGCTATGGCAGCAGTTCGGGGAAAAGGTATGGAAAGTGCAGGTATTATTTTGAGAAGTAACGACAAATCACTAGTGGAAGACCATTACCAGCACAGCAGGCACCACCAGTTAGCTGCTCTGCTGTGCTTCTCATCTAGCTCTTGGAGTAACAACCTGAGGTCCACCACAGTAATGTTTTCCCCAACTTTTCCTTGATACTTCCTGGCTGTAGGGGCAATAACTGGAATACAACCCCCAACACACACACATAACGGAGGGAGGATTTTTGCTATTTCCCCATCTGGGTCCAATGGACTTATATTGCTCAAACGAAGTACTCTTTCCCACTGCCCAGGAAAGTTAGCGAGTGTTCACCTTGCCAACAAAATAAATATACATCCATTTAACCCTTCACTAATGGAGGGATAGTGCTGTGTTTGGTGCATCTTTTGGAGCATTTGACTGTGATCCTTCACCCTTTCTATCCCTTTGGGAGCAGCTTTCCCAGCTGTGGAGGAGGAAGTGGTCTTCTCTGCCTCCCCAGGGAGTCACAGCCAGTTAGAGTTCAGGGGGAAAGAAAGTAATAACATCTAAATTTAGAAAACTGGTGTGAAAATTAAGGCAAGTTAGATACATTTTTGTCCGTGAAAACTAAGGAGGAAGGAAGATGCCTGAATACAGCCATTTTACTGAGCCTCAGAGGCATAATAACAAGTCTGCTTGCAGGGCAGGGCTTATTCCAGAAAAGTTGAATGACAGAGATCTATCTCACATCAATTACGAGAAGGAACATCTCGTTGTTAGACATGTTGAAGTAGGAAGAAATTTAAATAATTTGGCATGGAATCCTATATATGCCAGTATGAAATTGAGTATAAAGTTACAATTCAGATCAGTTGCTTCCTCTCAATGCTTTTTTCATGTTCATTATTCTCTTCACCTTCTATTTCTGCTGTCAATATGGAGTGATGTGTTTCCATTCGTGATACATTTATTCTGCAAACTGAAATATAGCTGCTTAGCCTGTGATTTCCTGCTTGCTTTATAGCTGACTGTGTATAGTATCTGACATAAAATAGCAAATAGTGGCTTGATATATTTAAAGTACAAATTAGATCTTTCCCTTTCTAGAAAGAAGATACCCACTCTACAGAACTCACCTTATAAGAAGAGCTGAAATGTATATTTTGTCAAACCTAAACATTTAGAACATTTTGCCAGATGTGTTGCAGGCAATTTCCTTTCCTGGGAAACAGTAAATTCCCCTACTCAGCCAATCCTGTTTTTATTCCATACAGCATATGACTAAGCTGCTTTGAGAGAGATGCCTGAATACCACTAACATTATCTTTACAATTATCATTTTACTTACAGCTGCACAGCTTCTGTTTGACAGGCAAATACAGAAGTCTTGTGAGATCGCTGATAGAAAAGAAAGCATAAAAGTTTTTGAGGTAATAAACAAGTAGTTTTTAGTGCTGCATTCTTGGAGGGTTATTTGATCTACATATATAAATGAAAATGCTGTAGTGTGAGAATATGGAACTTCAAATCTGAGATGAAAAATTATCTGAAATTTGGAATAAATTAATTATTTTATATATTCCTGGTATTTACATTCCTCACATTTTGGCACTCAATGTTAAGTCGCCACCTCTGGTTCCTGGTCCTTTAATATTAGTTTATGGTAGTTCCATTTTCTGGCTTCAAAATATTTTCTTTCACTGGAAGTATTTTAGCATGTTTCTCAGGAGCAAATGTCAACAAGGACAAGACTCATGAACTCATAACTTAAAAAAACAGGGAACAGGACCTTGGACCCTACTGGATTTTTAGTCTGCTGAAAATCTTATTTATTTTGAGATCTTACACTCTCTTTGAAAGAGAGGAGCGCCAGATGATTATGCTTTCTGATAAGCCAAACCAAATTGTTTTCATCAAGACACATAATTCAGTTCTTTAGCACTTCTAAAATTAGTGGTAATATCTTACCAATCGTTCCTCCTTTGCCCACTATTTGCCTGTTACCTGAATTTCTCCACCTCCATCTCACCAGTCTTTCATGACTTCTTTAACAAAATCTCAGCATTCCCCTTGCTTTCTGAGCTGCTGCTTATTTCTAATCACTCAGAACATCTGGTGTAACATCTTGTGAATTCATAGGCGTCTTTATGTTCCATCTCTGATGTTCCCTCACATCACCTTTTGAGTGCTCTTCCTTTCAAGGGAGGATATTTATCCAGTAATTCTCGTACTGTACTTTTGCTGAAGGGACAAGAGGTCAATAATCTGATCCATTGAAAATTTTAGTTACCACTCTGTCTTGGTGATCCAGTCTGTTTGTTCCCATCTTGCCTTGGAACATTCAATCCATCATTTCTGTACGCGGTATTTTTTCTAGATGTCATGCCATTAGTGAAAGCATAGTGTGGCCAAAACCAGACCTTGCATCTTCCCTTGGAAATAATTTCACTCTATCCCCTTTTTCTCTTTCATAGTTGATAACACCACCATCTTTCAATGTGTTTAAACCTATAATCAACAAGTTATGTTTATATCACTTTGTTTCTTTGGTATTTTATTCTCTCATTTTTTTGATGATGTGCATTTAATGTCTCTAAAATTCCTATGTTGATCCCCATGGCCAACACATTTAATTTTTTAACGTATTCTGTCTGGCTCCTCCATAACATTTGAAATGTGACTTGTTTATGAAGCTTATTATATCAGTTCTGCCCCTCTTAGTAAATTATATTCAACTTTATTTTCATGAGCTAGACAACTGTTAGAGCTTCATGCAAGTAGGCTATCTACTTCATTGCTTCAAATTGGTTTCAATTTTGGAAGCTCTAAATTCATCACCTCTTCTACCGAATTTGTCAGCTTCATTGCTTACTTTGAAGGCACTGACTGGATTGGCTTTCTTGGACTTGTCTTGGTTATAGTTGGGATGTCCTTTCTCAGTTAATCTGACATTGAACGAGACCACATTTTCCACTTACAGACTTATTTTGATATCCCACTTTTGTTATATAACATCTGCTCAAGGCTTTTTGAGTGAGTTTATATTAACATGGGAAGATATTATATATTTTTTACATATATACATACTTATATATGTATATGCTTAGTATGTTGTAGATGCCACTGTACTTAAAATCTATTTGGTCATGTTCATTTAAATTGGGACTTTGTGGTATCACATCTTGAGCAACAATGATAACATGAATGAATGTTTTTTGAAACTCCTGTCACTATCACTTCCACCTTCATTAATGCAAAATGCTTCCTAGTTTTTACTAGTTTATTGCTTTAATAGTGATTCCCTTTATCAATCCAAATTTTCAAGGGATATCTAAAGTAGAATACACAAACATCTATAAAACTGTAATCTATACAAATAATATAGGCAGAAATCTAAAAGGATTTTCACAATGCCTCAATGAAGTTCCTATTTATAGGACAGGTGGTAGTTTCTTTCACTGCGAGCATTTTTTAATAATGAATGTTACTTTAATCTTTAAAAGATGAATCATCACATACGGAAGTAGGAAGTGAGTCCCAGGATTACGAGGAATAGTTGCTATACCTCCTTCCTCCTTAACATTTTTATATTGTTTGGCTATAGTTCCCAAAGGCTGTGCTCATTCTCTTCAGAATTACGTGATGACAGCAAACTTTAGCTGGTATCAAGTGTAATTACATCTTAAACTCAGATAGCATGAGTTCAGAATTAGTATGGAAATTACAGCTAATGTTAAGGGTCTTACAATTGGACTGCTGCTAAATATCTTTGACAGTGTTAAGCGCTGTGTCCTATCTCCCATACGGGTAAAACATAATACAGCACTTGTTTAAACAGGTTACCATCAGTTTTAAACTGAATGAAATGAGTGCTAATGTGCAGCAAATAGTTCTAGTAAGGCCTTTAAAACCTGTTTTTAAAAAAGGTTTCCATAGCATGGGCACATTTTTTATTCATTATTGAATTATATGTGAAGAAAATGAACAGATAGTCGTATTATATATGCTCATATGCTGTTTATATGCTCTTTGAAAAATGTCTTTTTAATTACATTTTTGTGCATTTGGATAATTTAAACCTAAAATCTTTACATAAGGTTTTGACTTGTGTTGTGTTATGTGAATGTTTATTATATTGATGTGAAAAGGCAGGAGATTGTGAAAGAATCCAGAAGGCTTTTGGAAAATGAGAAATCTGCCTTACTGACATCTTAAAGAAAAATGCATATGCTGTTTGTTTAAAGGAAGGTCTTCTTAAAATGTCTAAGCAGTTGGCAGTAATCTAGCCTTACAAATCACCCCAGTCCCTGTGATTTAAAGCCTTCCTCTTGTAAGCAGTCATTCAGGTTAGCGGAAGGTTCTCTCATCTGGTAATAGCACACTTATTTGATAATAACAGCATGTCATACTTCCGAAGAGCATGTTCAAGTTAAGAATCTGAATTCAAAGATAAACTGATGTCAAAGAGAGAATGAAAAGGAAGTGAGAAACTGTGTAAGAGGAATAAACAAAGCTTTCAGAGAGAGAGAGGACATTTATGGCAACAGTAAGGTACCTAGTTCCTGACATCTGTTTCCCTCAAGAAAAAAATACAGTACATAAGCTAACCTTTTCATGGAGAGTGCAAGAAAAATATTTGCAGTGTATTTTCATATATTCTTGTTTGTTGAGCTGTATTATAGATGTGTATTTTGAAGAGGACAGAGCAACTGCAAACTATTTTTGCACTCCATAAAGATAAATCTTTGCTTTTTTCAATACTAATAAACATAGTTTGGTAATAGTTCTCAAAAACAGTGCCCACCCTCTTGCTGTTTCTGTGACAAAAAACCTGGGCATTGTTTTTAACGTTGGTCATACTGCTGTATAAGCAAAGGAAGGAACTAAACTATTTTTTTCCTGGTTAGTGGAGCATCAGAACCTGTGATGGGACAGGAGAAAGATTACCTGCATACTGATACCAAGAGTAGGTCTCATTTGAGCTTGGACTCCTTGCCTCCATAAAACCATGTAGCGAAACTCCTATTGCTGTGTAAATATTAACATAAGTATCTTATTGGCTGAATAACAGCCTGTCCTTTATCTCTCCAAATAAATCATCTGCTGGAAAGATAATCCTCCATCTCCAGTGGAATGTGTACAGAAGATCAAATCTCTTGAACCAATTAGAAAGTCCTCTTACCACTATTTTATTTTATCTAAACCTGAATTATTACTGAGTAGTTTCACTACACAGAAGAAATTCAAAACTTTTTAAAAATCTTTATTTTGTCCTACTAGAAATAGATGTAAGTGAAATTCAGAGGCTGTCATTGGTGGTGTCTATATTGTTTGAATGTGAATCCTCATTCAGGTTAGCCACACCCAAACTGACTCATATTTACAAATCCTATGAAATAGTTCAACCTTAGTTTACAATCTTCAGTTTAAACTTGGTTATAGAAGGTCTTGCTTGTAGTTGTATTTTCTAGTTTGATTTTTAAGTCAGCATATTCAGTCAAATCTATGATAAAGTTCTATTTTAAATAACTAACAAAGCTTCACCTTTAGCGTTAAATGATATATTATCAGTTGTTACTGCTTTGGCTGTTACCTATGGGATGTTATTAACAGCGATTTCCAGTGAACAGCATTTTTCTTGAACATAAATAACTTTGTATCTAATCCATCAAATTCATGATTAGCTGATGTTATTCTACTAATTTCTGCCTTCGTTTGCCTGTTTGCCCACTCAAGCATCATTTTTAACAGCAAAAATGCGTCCATTAAAGTTAAAGTATTTACCAGATGATGCCACTAATTAATTAATGAAGATTGTATCCTTGAGAAGGGTGTCAAGGTGGCCGCCTTTGATTAAATATAAAGATCAGGCCACCTAAGTCAGAGATATTTCTCTCCGTTGATCAGAAGAAGACTCTTGAGTAACAAGCTCAGATGAAAGCACCTGAAATTAGGCGAAATGAATGTCATGAAGTTTACTAGACAGTAAAAAGGCTAGCTTGGTGCTTATTATATAAACCTTGTTGCTGTAAACAGCATGGGAAGGACAGGACACTTTTTCAAACCACTCTTCTGCAGAAGGGGATGACAACTGAGGATAAAACCATCTGATTCATTGTCTTTTTCTAAAAGTTCTGGTTTGACTTACTGATAAAAGTGATGGTTATTCCAGATCTCAGATGAATTCCATTGTCTCAACTTAAAGTGCTGTTATTAATATGCTGTCATTAATGTATTATCATCTATTAATTTTATTACAATTTTTGGACTATTATATCTGAGCTTTATTAATACAGTTTTGACTCTCATCTCTTTCAGTAATAGATTCACTCGGACTCTGAATTGATTAAATACCTGACCTCCAAGAAGTTTGGGGTAAATAGATTATTCACCCTGGAAAGCATTATTTTATGCTGTAGGCACATTTTTCCAGGTTAAGACCACCTTGTCATAGCATAAATGTCAGTTCAAATGTTTAAGCAATGCCTTTTCCAGAACCCCACTGCAACCCTCCCTTACAGATGGCGAGGAAGGATGGGCTGATGAAGGACTGAGTTTTCAGCCAGCTGTGAAAGTCTTCCAGGCAGGACTATAGCAGGCAGAGAAACAGTTAGGAGCCATGGCCTAAGCTTTGTTTTAATTCCATACCAAGCATAAAGAAATATTTTCTGAGGCGAAGATCTATTAGGCTGTAGAAAGGCCTCTCATGAGAAGCGCTGAAATCCCTGTTGAATGAGTAATTTAATATAGATGGGCAAAACACTGAAATATGTAAAGGAAAATCTTGTACTGGCAGCAGTAAGTGACCTGATAAGCTTTTTCCATCTTTTAATTTCTCTCATTAAACCTCATCACTTTTCTGAAAGAAAGAAAAATGTTTATGTTGAACCTCCATGTGAGGTCCAAGTGCTTATAGAAAAAATATGCCTCTTCAGATGATAAAAATATAATTAATATACTTGAAGTAATTATTGTGTTTTCTCACAACCATGAAATTAAAACTGTCACCCACAAGTTACTATTAATGTCTGCAGACTGCTAAACACAATTATTGCAATATAGTGCAGCAGTGGTTTTAATGTTGTAAATTATTATGGCTTTAGATTTCATTGCAATATTGGAACAACTTCATTTTATATTATTAATTCTATCAGTAACATGGAAAAGAATATAGTTAGTCCTATTACTTAAAGCATCAGAGTGAGTCTGTGCTTCATAGACTGTTATTGCCCACATGATGGGCAATACCTGGATTACAATCTACCTGGATAACTGAGTTTACAACCAGACAAATAATGTAAAATCTGCACTTCACAGACATCATCAACATAGCAAGCCACAAACTTCACATCAAAATCAGACTGCTCTTGGTTTTTATTAACTTGAGACAGATTCTTTTCTGACTTCTAAAACCTCTATTTTTGAAACCTTTATTCTATGTGAAGCAGACTCCTTTACATTCCTATATTTTACCTCAATGGTTCTGCAATAGGATGGAGAAAAACTGCGCTCACTTACCTCTTGCTTAACTCTGATGGCCAAAACTTTAGGGTGCAGTTCATCCAATAAAGAAAAATAACACATGGTTTTAAGATAGCAGTTTCAATAAACTGATAGCCTGGAGGACTATGCTTTAAGGGCAAACTGTGGGCCTCTCGTTTAGAAGGCTTTTCTAATATCAGTCAAAACAGTTTTCTGAAGTGTCTAGCATGCACAATGGTCAGAAGCTGCTGAAGTAAACAAAATGTGTGTCTGTTCTCCATTATTATAATTTGCAGATACCCTGTGTCTGCTCACCGAGGATAGCCCAAGGCTTTTAAAGCTGTTAATGATGTGAACAGTGGCCAAGAACTGTCTTTATTTGAAATATAAGTGTACTTTAAAAGTAAACCAGAATGTGTGAATCCTCAACCAGTTGCCATTTGCATTAACTTTACACAGTGAGGATTTTTTTTTAAAGACACACATTTCTCACCAAGCATTCACTGGACTAGTTAAACAATTGGAAGTATTTTCAAGAGGTGTCACCACTAGTTAAAATGTTGGCTTTCATGTCTGGTCCAAATGAGAATCAACCTTTACAGTAAGTGAACCTTGGTTCCTTTTCACGGATTTCTGAATGTTCGTAAATTTATTAAATGCTCATTCATCAAATTCCATCTCTTTGCTGGCTCCTCCATGCCAGAATGAAGCATCTGTTTACAAAATTGATGTGGTAGACAGTGTAGTAAGTATTGCCCCATGTTACTGCTGGAGGAATGAAGTCATTTAAATTAACAGAAGACAAACAGAAATGAAGGTATCCAGGATCAGAAATACAAGAGAGAACATTTCTTATATTGTCCTTTTTTCCCCCCTACTTATTCTTCTTTTATAAAAGTAGAGTTGTGAGTCCTAAATACTAAATGTTGAAATTCAAGACAGTTTGGGACTGTGTAACAGTTCTGCACATGGACATCAAATACACTGTAGTTGGTACTGCACCTGCTATACATGCAGGTTTTATCCATGTATGCACTGTGTAATTTTTCCAGTTTTTCATCTAAAAAACAGCCTGGTTCCTATGAAAGCCATGTCCCATATGCTTTTCATATGAGACAGAAGACTTGACTGTGTAATATAGGACATCCCCTGCTCTGTGGGAGATGTGCCAAGCCCAGCAGAAAGAAAAGATATAGGCAAGAGAACAAAACCAGAGGAATAAATGATTACTATGTCCTTATTCTTTTTTTAATGTTTATATTCTGCTCTGGTCTCAGTTGTTATAGTCCACTTTTAACAACACCTCTGAGCTGGAATAGTCATGTATTTTGTACTTTCTAGTCAATTCAAGACTTTACGGTTAAAACTTTAAAATGTTTAATGTTCATAAGTGAATGACAGTCAGATTTGCAAAGGTGATACGTGATACAGGCTTCGATTCTTCCAAAAATTGTAATGTCCCTTTTCATCTTTAGATAACAATGTATCTCTGATCCATAAGCATGGATAAGGATAACACCTTTTAATACTTATATGCATGAGTACTTCAGGTTATATTTGAAAGCAGAACTGCAGCTACTATGATATTTCTCAACAATTTGGGGGTAAAAACCAAATGTTACCTTGCTTTTGGGCATACCAGTGTTGCCAGTGCTTATGTTACTCAGCCGTTTTGATCTGTTACATCCTGGATTGTGAGCTAATTAGATTTTAAAAAAGCAATAGTTCACATTTAGGGGAAATAATTCTTTTCCTCATGTTTACAGAAGCATGAAAACGTTACCCTGCAAAATGGCAATAGAAGGTGGCAAAAAAAATAAAACCCATAATTTTGATTTGAGCATGATTTGGAAGCCAGACTCCTGATGGTAGTTCAGTTAGCAGTCCTGAATATGTAAATTCCACTGAAAGTCTCATTGTAAGACCTGTTTTCACATTTCCAAAGCTGATCATGTGAAACCTGATAATATTCTACATATTCTGCTTTTGCGATTTTTTTCGCGTATCTATTTATACAGCTACTACTGTTCAGCCCCTCTGTATTGACATGTATGTCTTTATTACACCTAATGAGAAGCAAGTCCTCTCAGTACTTTTGATACTGTTGAAAACTTCAAATTAAATTGGAGTTGAGTGTCCTGCCTATAGGAGCACAATACAATCCACAGCTGCATACAAGTTTCCCTTACTAAAACTTACTGTGGTGGCTGCAGGTAGAAATTTTATAATGTGCAGGCTAATGCATGTGGAGTTTTTTCTAGGCATTTCAGTTCACAGTCTAAGAATCAGGTGGAATCCTGAGAAATATTTACCTTCATTTATCATGTTTTCAGTGTTAACTATGTTACTGGAGATGGCAGAAACCACTTACCTGGCATCATCTCACAGTGAATACTAGGTTAAAGAAGGTGCTACCAGGCCATTGCTTCCTGCAAGTCATATGCTGCTTCTCTGGCTAATATTCCACCACTGTCGGTTTATCCGTGTTACATCTGTGAAACTCGGAATAATCCCTATATTCATTTGATACATTGCTACAGACAAGACAGAAATGAACTTTTATACATTCAGGATGAGAATGCAAATGACTATTTTTATTTAATAAAGACAGATTGTTGAGCCTGGCACTAATTTTATCCTTTATTACCAGTGAAGACATGAGAACTTGAAGTACATCCTGCTTCCATACCAGGGAAATTGGCTCAAACTGGAAGGAGGAAGACATAGCTTAGTTTTTTGTGGACTGTGTCCTTTAAATGTTAGTTCACAAAGGCATTCTGAGTCAAAAGGCCAATTTTATCCAAAAGATGTTTTTTAAGACATACGTAGCATATTCAGACATACGTAGCATATTCAGACAAAACAGTCAAGATGAAAGAGTTTCAGGAACCTGTTGGACTTTATGGATGCACCTGACTATTGCTCAGAAGCCCATTCTGGGAAGGATGCCCACCTGCCTGTGTCGCTTCTCTGGCTGATGTATTTGGTTTATGCACTTGAGCACAAGATCAAGTCCTGTAATGATTTACAAATACTTTGTGACACCCCAGCTAGCTGCTAAAAAGACCTCTGTTTTAGCTACATAACTGGTTCTCCAGGATAAAAATCAGTGTCTATAATTTCTTTTTACTAATTTGTAGTCCTTTCTTACAGCATGCTGGACTCATAGATCTCACTAACAGGATCCCAATATGTTGCTATACTTTGGTCACAACAACTTTTCATCAATTACTTTGCTTGTAATTTTAATGTATACCACCAGTTTCCTCTCTGCATTCAACTGGTTTGGACTAACATGGAAATGAAAAATGAGTGAATGTTGGTTTTTTGTTAAAGGAAGGCACTAAGTGTTGACAAGTTGGCTGATTCCAGCCCAGAATTTTCTCTGCATATAAACATAGAATACATTTCATAAACAAAAACTGCAGGTTTTGTTTGTTTGCTCTTGGGTTTTGTTCCAAGTTTTTTGAGAGGAGATGATCCTTAAAGGAGAAGAAACACAAGCATGTGTTTCCATAAACTTATATGGGAAATACGGTGATAACAACGTGCCAGAAGAGCAAGCAAAACCTGGAGTTAGAAGGTTGAAGTTAATGGCTACATATTAAGAAGAACAGAGCCAGGCCCAGTCATCTTTCAGCCAATATTCATTGTGAGGAAGAAATAGAGGTTTCTATTGTTCTAATATAATTTTGGTAGATTTCTGGCTGGATGTAATTGTAACACATTCTACTTTTACATTATTGTCTGAACTACAACCTCACACTTCTAGGAAATCAGCATTTGGGGAAGTTTATGTGCCTTTGTCCTTTTTTTCTCTTCTGGTGATGTTACGCTGTGATTGTGTTCACCGGTATGATTCATTACAAGCTTGCTGGCAGATGGTCACGTACACTTTGCAAGAGTGCTTGATGCTAATAATAATCAGCTTTTAGATTTACTTTTTTTTTTCTAGAGTAAGTAATGTATGTTATCCTAATGCCTAGAAAATCATGGTTGTTTTCAGTCACTGACATCTAAATACTTTTATCCTTCAGTAAAAAGGATTTCTCTGTACATGCTCGGCATTTCATGAGAGAAAGTTAAATTGCATGTATGGATGGTAGCAACAGAATTAGAAAAATTGGTGTTCCATCTTTCTTATATGAACAGCATGGAAGAACAAGTGTTTCATGAGACCAGTGTGTGCTAAAAAACCTCCTGGCTCCTGCATATGAATGATTTTTTCATGGTTAAGCCATTGGAGCCCCACAGGGGCTATATATCTAAAGCTTCAGAAATCCTGCTTTGTCTCACTTGATGCCCACACTTGTTATGGTAGAAGGAAATTGTTTATGTACATTTTATTGCATAACAGTAAATTAAGCTTATATGCAATGTTTATCTGTAACGGATAAAATGCTGTCAGTCTAAAACACATTCCATTTATTTAAATGGAGTGATTGTAAAGAACTACTATGTAGCGCAGTAAAATGTGTATATCAAGTAAAGTTGTTTTATAAGAGCGAAAATGTGTTGAATTATGTGCTCTTATCATTACAATATGACACAGACACATTTCATCTTTTTTATTTAATACCAAGACTAACCAAAAAGCCACAATATGGTGGAACTTTGTGGGGACTGTTTATAGCTATCTTTATGTTGGAAATGGAAAATTTCTAGTCTAGTGGTCTTAGTGAAGACAGCTGTTGAAATGGTCTTGTTGGCTTTTGTTTATCATAATTGTAGTGTACTATATGCAAGCAATAAAATTATAAATCTGATTCCTTCAAAACACATCATGCAAATGTTCCAGCAAAAGTGAATTTTGGTTGTTTAATTAAAGTTCCCTTATTTTTGACAAATTCCTTGCTCTGTTTCTTCATTTAGTCATAAGCAAAAAGGATGTATTGCAACTCTGTTTATGTTCTTGTAAGAGCATATGACACTGAAGTCCATGACAAGGTCTTTACAGTGTAGGATCATGGCCTACAGACCTGATAAGGTATTTTTTCTGAATGTAATTATCAGTTACAGGGCCAAGAAATTCTTATTCACCTCCTGAGAGCATTAGAAAGTACATTTTAGTTGATATGACTCCTCTTCTTTGTTTTTATCATAAGTGTGACTAAGGTATGGTCTTAACTGCTATATTCTGTACTCCAAAATCGAGGCTGAAGTAACTCAGAAGAAAATGCTACATGAACCTGTGCCATATTCTGGCTATAGCCTTTAGTTTCACTGATATTAAAGTTGTAATAAGCTCTTTTGGTTCCTATCTCCCATACCTTTGCTCCAGCCATGCAAAAGAATTCATCAATTTTAAAACGTATTTGTAAGATAATTGCAGAAACAAATTCCAACTTCAGCTGATTTATTTTGCATTTTTTTTATTTATTGTGCTTGTGAGTATATGTATGTATATATAGACATACTTCTGTTCTTGTTCTTACTTCTTTATGATTTATTATGTGTTGATGAAATTCTATTGTAGACCTTGGAGTCTTTTTCAAAGACAAGAAGTTCCATTGTCATGTTTCTCTTACAATGATTTATGTCTTGTGTATTGAAGTTATTTATCAGAACTACTTAAAAGATCATCTAAATTTGTAATTTTTAGAAACACTGTTATTTAGTATTTGCCATGTTGGTCCCAGAGGCTGCAATCAAAAAAGGGCCTCATTTTGCTAGTCAGTAGATTACTATTATAAAGGTAATATTTCTTCATTATTTTCCACAGAACATAAATCTGAATTTTGCATCTTAACACATTGTATATATCCAAAACAAAATACGGTGTCTGCCCCAGGAACCTTTTGATCTACAGAAGAGTATTTCCATCTTTTTTTTCCCCAATCTGGCTGAAAGGTCACACTTTACTCATACTCCATTTTACCAAATTTATTTGTGGCACGGAGGCTTTATCAACTTCATTTCAAAGAGAAGACTCTGGTAATAGTTGACACAAGGGACTTTTACCTGTAGAGCTGATTCCAGGCTGCTTGTTTCTGCTGACCTTCAATAGCCTTTGCTGCATGGCATGACTATTTTTAAAGCTATTGTAGAGAGCGAGGTTTAATGGGAGTATTTGCCTGAGGGAGGGGAGTTTTATGGGTAGTCTGAATAGGGTGGAATTTTGTTGGCTGTTTTAACAGTAACTGTTAATTAGTATTTTTTAAACTAGTAGGGTTTGGACAATCCAGGGAAAAAATGTAAACATTCTGTTTAATACTAAGTTCCTAGAATCAAGGGAAATAAATCTTTAAGAATCAGCTCAAAAGAGTCCTCGCTGGCATGTTAAAACTGAAAAACTTGTCCTAAAGGTTTAGTGGTCTACCAAAAACTTTGCGTAGCCTCAGAAACTCCTGCCAAATTTTAAGCACTTGAATGAGCTGCAGTTTCAACACAAAGCGAGGTCAAATTCTGCGGGGTATATTGAATAATATTGAAATTCTGGGTTTAGTCTAACATGAAGGAGGTAAACGATGATGCTTATTAAGTTTTGCACAAAACATTGTCATGTGAAATTATATAGTTGAGTTGATTGTGGCCTAAGAGAAGAACTATAAAATAGGAACAGCGTAAATAATTGAAAGGTCTGGTTTGTCCCACCCCATTGAGTTTTCAGTGTGGCTGAGCACATGCTTATAAAACAAAAGCACATGCTTATAAAACAAAAGATGGGCCTTCTTGAAGTGGTTGCATAGTGTGATCCCGTCATATTCTCTTTGCTGTGTGGATTGGGCTGGTTGCTACTTGCTTATGTAGGAGAATCCTGAAGGACATGTTTATCTGACATGCAATTAGACAAGGTTTTTTCTTGGGTTTTTCTGTTTTTTCTGGAGGTTGATAATTTCTCAAATTTAGGATTTTTTCAGGGTTAACTGGACTATTTCTCTTTTCATGTTGTCTTTGGAGGGTGTTGCAGGTGTGGTAGTGGCTATTTTTATGATCAGAAGTCTTCAGAATCTTCCACAGGCTTCAACCATTTACAGTTTCTTCTAATACATTCTAGATTGTCCAGAACACAACCCTGAGCAGCCGATTGGGGTTTTAACTGCATTTGCCTGACAACTTACCTTTGGTTTATAAGCAAAAGAAGAAGTGCTCTCCACAAAGATATAATGTACACATAGACACCTTTTAGCAATAGTTACTTTAATTATCTAAAATGACATTTGTCAGATTAATTAGAATTGTTGTTATAAAGTAATTTTAAGTTTGAACTTCTGCCTTGGTGAATCAGCATTTCCAGTTCCAAGGTTAAATAAATTTAGGAAAGAAACCACATATACTGTAATATAAAGGCTGTATTGTACTTAACCAGACAATTATGTTATGTTGTGTTTGCGGGTCTGGTGTTTACCTTTTCATGAGAAGTTGTCTTTCTCATGGTAAATTGCATATGAAGTAATCTAAACATTAGCAAAACATTTAGCAAAAATTGTGAAAATTAAGGAAAGGGCAATATAAAGGATTCTTGTTACTCTAATCTTATAGATCATGCTGAGGAACACACAGGATTCTCTTTAAAAAAATATTTTCAAATGATATATTAAAGGATCTATCAAGTTATAGGTATAGGTGAATTTTGCTGTACAGAATAGTGTATTTCAAGTATGCTGGTGTTCTAAAAATATTTTAGAATCACTTCACACAGATGGTATTATGTTTGTATGGCATTAGGGGAATTATTACCTTTAATAGCTTTCATAAGACACTATTAGTGAAAACCCTGTTACCTGTGTTCCATCTCAGAGAACTGCACACCATAATTAAGTGTACTTCGAAAGCCAAATTAAACTGAATGAACAAAGTAACCAGTAAGGATGTTCTCTTGAGCGTTCATTCTTACCATGATGAATGATGCTTGTTTTTCTCTTCTCTTTAATTAGAATGTTTCTACATTTGCCAAAGAAAATGTTGGAATGCAGACAAAAACTGAAATTATAGGAACAGGGCTTGATGTAATAGCTTATTTGTAAAGGAAACACAACTTGTTTGGTATTTTATTGAAACAGGAAGTTCAGAACCTCAGTACACACAAGCACAACAAATTCTCAGGTGCTAGTTGAGTCATCTGTTGTTGGAAGTAGTCTCATAGAAGGCTTCCCCTTGATTTAGTTTTAATCTTCAATTAACAAAGGGAAGGAAATTACATACAGATTTAGTTTTAGATTATGTGCAAAGCACTCTGTTGCTTTTTAGCTGTCACCTGATGTGCATGCTTTGTGAGTATATCACGTTGGCACAACCAGAGTGTATCCAAGTGAATGTACTTGGGTTTTAATGAGCAAAAGGAACATGATATATTTCATTTATGAAATAATGCAAAGCTTCTTTAATCTGTGATTTTTCCTCCTTATAGTCATCTCACACCTGATTTCAGCTTTAGAAGCTGCAAGCTGTAGAAGTAATCATCTGTGATAAGGTGATAATTGATAAAACTACTGTTTTCGGTTTAGCGTGGGATTATTTATTTTTTAATTGTCATGTTTATTTATAATAAGAGGTCCATTATACAGCAAAGAAGAGCATGATGATATCATGTAGTTTTGTTTACCCATGAAATCTTTAAAAGGCACTTGGGAGTTTGTGTGTGTATCTTCTCTGTAGAAGACTTAGCTTTTCCCCTCCTTCAAAGGTCTATATGACACTGGCCTTCTTAGAATGAGCAGGATTTTATTGAATTCCCTCCAAATCCCATCATTACTGTTCCTCTGTTTAACCCCAGGAGTATTCCAGGGTTGTGCAGTCCTTTACTCCACCAACAGTCTGAGCGATGATGGCTTTGTAGCTCTCCCAATATTGATCCATAGGATAAGTGCATTAGCACTTTAATCAATAATGTCTTTTTAAGAAAAAATTCCATGGGTAGCATTAGAACTATCACATCAACTCCTAAATGTTAAGTTAATATAACTTTAAAATATTAATAGACACATGAGATAGTGAGTGTGCACGATATTTTTAACCCTTTTCCCTTATGAAGGGCTAGCTAGATTAGATTCTTTGTCTGCATCCTCAAAGTAGCGTATATACTTTAGTATAGTGCATATGAACAGTACTGTCTGTTACATCATGGCAGTTTTTATTGTTACAGGGCTAAAGCTGTATTCCTGATACGCCCACTTTATTCCCACTGATTTTAGTGGGAATTCTGAATTGGGACAGAGCCAGAGATGGTAAATATTTATTTACAGACTTTTACTAGAAAACTAATGTATAGGAGAAGAATTACTGAGCATTTGTATTTTATCTAAACTATCCAGTTGTTTGACTAGAAAATAAATAGTAATTTGGCTTGAAGACCACGACTATTTCTGTGCTCCAGAGTACTTATCCTGTATCTAAGTCAAATACCCAGTTGCTCATATTTCATATACAGTACTTGCTGAGTATCCTTTGGTTTTTGAATTGCAACTGCTTGCTTGTGCAATAGCAACCTCATGAAAAGGCTTTCTGCTCTCATTAAAGAACTTCAGATAAAATCCAGATAGGCTAAAAAGCAATAGCCTCTCTGTCCTGCATCATTCTTAGATGAAGAGCAGTAGGAATATAGGAAAGGAACTCAGAAAGGAGGACAGGATCAGTAGTTTGACCCTACAAACTTTGCCAAGCTAGCATGAGACGTCACTGAAAGTCCACTACCATAATAAGTCTGCCTAGTTCTCCATAACCATGTCATAACTGGTGATCTTAAAACAAAAAAAAGTTTTTAATAAGATTGTCATTATATTTGCAGTAAACAAAAGTGGACTTTTCTGTGAATCAGTGATTCACTTTTCAGTGAATATTCCTGACACTTTAGATTTGCATTTTAATAGTTTCACTTTTAGAATCACACATTTATTTTATTTTCATTAAGATAGTTCCTGCAAGACCAAATGCAAATATCGGATAAGTCAAATGAATATTGCCGTTATCTTTGTCACTAATAAGAAATTGAACTAGAAATAAGGGATAGAAAAGAAAAAAGTGGAAGTTATCACATCTTAAAATCCCAAATGCATTTGAAGTCCTAATGAGAATTAAGACTATATTCTAAATGAGACTTATGTTCTTCTTACTCACAGTAACAACTGAGATCCAATGCTAGACTTTTGTTTTCCTCCAGCATTTGATAAAGTTACTGACAGTGTCTACTTTGCATCCTGTAGACTCTTGAGAAGAAAGCAGTGAGGTAATATACTGCAAATGTGATTGGTGTATCAGCTTCCAAGCTAATACGCATCAACTCCTCAAAAAATATATTGGAATCAGTTATTTTTAGAAGGCCATCATTTGGTACCGTGCACAATTTATCACTGGGGTTCATGAATTATTTTTTCACTTTGTTAAAATAAACACTTTTCAAATGGTCATCATTAACTTGAAAAATGCCATGGTTTAAAAAAAACCAAAACACAAATTAAAAAACCCACAAAACAAACAAACAAGAAAACCCAAAACAAGAAACAAACCCCAAAACCAACAAAATTAGAAAGAAGAGTAGAGAGAATAAATTTGGTGTCAGATACTCTACTTTCCCCTACCAACTTTCACAGCTTTAAAATTACTCTGTATTCACCACATAAATTGTTCTCCCTCAGCTAGACAGAGGACCATCCCAGCTTGCTGTCACAACAGTTAAAGTTCTTCCTTCTTTATTCTTATATTACAGTCATGCTAAAAAGTACAAGAGCTCTTGAAAAGAATCTTCAAATAGGAAATGTTAATCATGTCCTTTGCTTAGCACCTATGAAGAAAGCATACTCTCAAAGGAACTTTTCTTGAGCAATTGTCATTTAAAAACATGATGGATAAAAGGCACCTGGTCAAATATTTAAACACCTGGGGGGTGAGGGGGTGTTGCTGTGTGTGCTGGCAGTTCCACTTGCTACTCTTAGTGCAGGAGGATTGAATGTCTTTGCTTTCCATACTTACTATGTGATCATTTATTCCTATTTGTGACATAGGTTAAGTGAAGAAAAGATGTTATTGCACATAAAGAAGTGTTGCTGCCAAGGAGTACTAATCAGGGAAACTGTAGACCACAAGTGATTGTGATAACAGTTTTGTCAGGAGTTTCTCAAAAGAACCTGAACCTGGTCTAGTTTTGTGGCATTCCACAGCAGTGGTGGCCAGTTGTGTGATGCCACGTAATCTCTTTCAGTGGATTTATTTGAGTAGTTCTCAGACAATGTTATGGATTTTTCTCTGTTGAATACTGATGTAATAGCAACTGATCCTTTAGCACATATTTTAAAAACCAAGCATTCCCTGCTACTTATCACTGTAGCGCATGTGCTTCACTATAAGCACAGAGGTTTGCATGCAACTTCTGAATGCAAGTCTCGGCGTTTCTGCTGTGCTCAGTCATTACCATGCATCTTTTTTAAATCATTTAAGAAAAAAACAGCTTTTAATTATACATCACTTCTTCATTAATATGTGGTCTGTTATGAGGTAATATATTGGGTTCTGAACAGAAGCATTTTATATTTTTGTTGATGAGGAAATACTTTCGGCTGCCCTATTTAGAGGGTACTTGTTTTCCTCTGTTGATACAAAAAAAAAAAAAAGTAGAAAAGCAACTTTTTTAAAAAGCAATTTGCTGATGCCTGTTTTTCTAAAGCCAAGGCCATTTTATTTGTCTCGCAGCAGTGTAGGAAAAATAAGATTGAGAAAAGTCAATCTTAAGAAATTTGAAAGAAAACGATTTCACTGTGTTCAAGCTTTGACATATTTCATAAAGCTGCTGAAAACCAAGCCACAAAGGCCAGATTTATGAGCTTTTTTAAAGTTATTTGTAGATTCCCAAGACGATTGTGTTCCCATCACTTACTGTAGCCTTTAAAACTCGCATGACGCTTAAAAATATTCATGTTTGGCACACACTGAGTTACTGCTGGGCGTTGCAATGGCATTCAGTTAAAGAGTAGAGAGAAGAATGTATTCTGCCTTCACTTAAGTAATTTCAGTCTATTGAGGTAGAGCAAAAGGACTCACATACTCATATTTTAAAGATAAAACTAGAAATTGTTTTTAATGTGAAGATTACTTTTATTGCGGGTTAATGCAACTGTTTGGGGAACGAGCCTTTTGGGAGCATCTGTGTAACCCTTCACATCTGCCAGGCTTTTCCTTTCAACAAGATCACTCACTTTGTTATTACTGGAATACAAAACTTTTATTTCTCAAAGCATTGTGCATCTGCACTTTGCCAGGTATAGCAAATCTGCTGACAGAACTGGATTTATCATTTACTGTTAAAGTTGAATGTAAGGATTCCCCATGTCCCTAAGCCAACAAAACAAATGCCATTCTTGAAGCTCGCTGCACAGTATCCTGTGTTGATTAAAAAAGAAAGTTGGACTGTCCAAAATGATTCAATATCTGAAGAGTCAAGGGTAGTTGAAATGAGCTTATAATTTTTCATGTATTTTATGCAAATACTAGACTTCCATGCCTTGTATCTTCATTATATGTAGTATTTAACCATGGGGAATATCAAGTTATTTTCCATGAACTGCAGTATGTTATTAACTCATGGAATTTCTGTTTCAGTACAGCATTGCACCGGTGAAATATATTTAGCTGGAAATGTATTATTTCAGTCTGTGCAAATGCAGATGTGTTTACTTCCATATGATTAAACATTGCTATTTACTTCATCAATACTTAATTCCTTGAGCTATTCTGCTGAAATTAATGCCCTATTCATAAATTATGTACTACTCTCACGCAATAGGTAATAGTCTGTTTAAAAAAAAACAACTAACAATTGTCCTTATGTGGGTTGTGGGGGTTCAGTAAGCCTGGAGGATACTATATATAAAATATGGGGATACTGTATATAAAATATGGATAAATGGTTGCAATATGAGGGCATAAATACCAAGATACAATTCATGTTCCTCCTTCCTGTTGCAACCTGAGAATGAACTATGAGATAACAATAAGGGCAAGTTGCAACTGTTATCATGAAAAAAAAACAGACTAAATTTAGTTGAAGTTATTCTTTTTGTGCAGTTAACAATTCAGTTTGAAAGAAGCATCCTATACCTATATCACTACACCATTAGAGCTGCCAGAAGCGACTCCATGCTAACTTGTGCCAGCGTCCATAAGCCAGGAATACAGATAGGTGGAAAGGCATGTGCAGAGTGTTTGAGCTAGTGCCGAGAGCAGCTTGTGCACAGCACATGCTTCATTCCAGTCTGCTCCCCTGAACCGAGCACATCTTCTGACTGTATTTCATCCAAAAGAAGTACAGCCTGTGCCCCTGTTGGCTGCTCCACAGCGGGAACCAAAAGTACTCAACAGGAATGACCAAGAGATTAATTTCAAAAGTGCACTCCCAGCTTGAACTAAACCAGTAAGAATGTCTCTTTTTTGATGAAGGTCTTGTGAGGATATATCCAGCTAGAATAGATCTTTATCAGCCATGAGGAAAAACATGTCCATATATATATTACATACCTTTTAAAGTCATGGCTGGTTGTCTAAAGCAAATCGTTTGGAGGCTGAGATTTCCTTGTTTTTTACGGTGTCTCAACTGTGTATGCTCAACTGTCAGCTAAGTTAAGGGGAAAGACTTCCTGATTTTACTTAACTTCCTTTGCGTTTTTGAGACATATGAACTTGCATGCGCTTAAAAACTCTCCACTGAGTTAGATGGAGAGTTCCACCAATAGTGCCAGATACAAAATGGTGGATCCAATATGGCTTACTCAGATCTGCCACACAGTGGATCTGTATATGCTCAAATCAGCTCTTTGTCATACAGGTAACAAGCCACCACACCAGCACACATAGGAATTATCAGCATAAAATGTACAACTGTCCATCCATACGCTGTCTAGGATTTTTTTAAGCTACTAGGTTGGAAAATCTGATCATGACATAAAGTAGTAGAACTGTAGATCGACTCTGTCAGGTTTTTAATTACTGAGCTGTCTTCATCTCAACCCAGGAGTTTTCTCACTTTCACCCTTCTGATTCTCCCCCACATCCCACTGAGAACAGGGGGAAGCAAGCGGCTATGGTGCTTAGCTGCTTACTGGGATTAAACCACAACAGACTGGAATTAAAATAACCATGAAAGGTACAAGGAATGATCAGAAATAGGTACGATGGAGTTCAGTAAAGACAAATGCAAAGTAGGAAGAAATAATCACCTGCAGAAACACGAGATGAGATCGACAATGCAATATTTCTGCCAAAAGAGCAAATGAGTATTTCAGAGTGTCTGAACCAACATACATCACCCATGTCATGCTCTGATAAAAGAAGCAGGCAAACTAGGATGTGTTAACAGGAATGCTACACGTAAGGTACATGAGCAGTTTGCAGGGCAGTGGTAGGGCCTGAGCTACAGTACTGTGTCTGGCTTTGGGCACTGCACTTCAGGAAAGATGTGGATCCATTGGAGAGAATCCAGGGGAGAATAACAAAATCAGAGGTCTACAAAATATGACCCATGAGCAAAGACTGGAAAAACTGTGTTTGTTTAGTCTAGAGAAGAGAAGACTGAGGGGAGACATGATAACAGTCTTCAAATATTTAAAAGGTTGTTACAAATAGGAAGAGAATAAATTGTTCTCCATGTCCTTTGGCACTAGGACAAGAAGTAATGGGCTCAAAACGCAGCAGAGGCAATTTAGGTTCTATTATTAAGAAAAGCTTTCTAAATGCAAGAGAAGATAAGCATTGGACTAGATTGTGTATGAAGGTGGAGAACTTCTGTTTTAGAATTTTACTGGGATTCTTGGGGGATTGTCACATGTAGCATACGTAACCCTTGTGGTATCGCAACAGTGCAGGGCTCAGAGTTGTATGTGCCACACTCATACACCACTTTGGAGTGATGCATGGCACAGTGCTGCTTTATTGATATTTGGATGAGGAAAACACCTCCCAGTTACAACTGGCAATTATTTGCAGAACTGTGTCATAAATTTACAATTGCAATTTGCAGTCTTATCACTGCCTGCTAGTGTCTTGAGTTTAATTCTCTTGAAATAAGACAAAAACAAGCATGGACAAGATATTTCTTAAGGTATTTCTGAAGCATGGTTTAAATTTCTAATCCTGAAAAATCCTTCCTTCATTAGCTAATCTGTAATGAAAGGATTTTTTAAATTTCAAAAAGAATTTGTTTGTATTGAAACCAAGTGCAAATATATTTAATTCAGAATCTTTTTGAAGTTATAAACAAATAGCTATAGCAAAATGACCGCATAATACAATCTTCACAGTGTTTTAAAGTGATGTGTGTTGGAAATACAGTTTCTTGATTCAGTTGTTGTACCTATCCTCAAAAGGGAAAAATTGTATTGTTTTACCCTAATTTGTTCTTTTTTAATCTATAGTTGATAATGTTAATATTGCATAGTGTTTAAAAATAATTCTACCTCTGAAAAACAAGGAAATTAAACTAAAAATAAGTTAATTTGTTATCTTTTTCCTGCAAAAATTTGCTATGCCGGAAAAAAATTGTTCAAACATCTTCCAGTGTAATTTTGAATATCCGCCAAACAGTAGATTTATTTGCCAAACATTTTCATACAGTATTCCCACTGGGACTCAGTCTTTCAGAGAACAAATTGGTGAAATTAACTTTTCTTATCAGTCTATGGGATTTGAGAGAAGCAAGGTTGTCTGCCAACGCACAGTGGAAAGAAACAGTATCAGCTAAATTGTCTGGATTCTTCTGTTCTTCCCTTCGCCCTCGTCTTGGCCAGGAAACACTTATATGAAGGACTACATAGAGGGGAAGAAACTGCGTTTTGAAGAATTTTCCAGATAACACAGTCTTGGCTGTGTGCCATTTCTCCTTCTTTTACTTTCCTTTTTATTTTTCAAGACAAGACATCGAGGTCTCTTTTTTCTGGACCAAATTTTCCACTCTGGCTCCCTCCACTTCTGGCTCCCGGCTCAGTGCATCATTCGTCTTCTACCACACAAATGTTTACCAAGTTTGCCTGTACCTAATCTCCCTTTGTGTGCATGAGTGGGGGTGCTGAGGCAGCCTTATCAAGCCTTTCAAAACTACCTTCTCAGTTCTGTTTGTCTGAAGGCTTATGCTTCTCTAATTTGGGAACTTTTATTTTAGCCAAATGTTATTGATAACCAATGAGAAAGTGTTGTTTCAATAAATATTCAGAAATAAGGATGTGATGTTTGTAAATAATTTACATGAATGCTGCAAGTTGAGTTTTGCTCTGAGAATAAAAAACACTGCTAGCAATAACAAATGCATTTCATGCCAAAGAGTGGAACAAGGTTCTGGGTGCTAGAGATAATAGGATGAACCAGTTTGGGTCCTGCATCCGTGTGGCGTTCCATTAACTTAGATAAGATTCTTCAAAGCTAAAGATCTATTTCTTTGTGAAACAGCTTGCTGAAAGAAGTTGTTTGCAACTCTTTTATACTGGAGAGCATCAACTGATTTATCTAGTACAGCATTTCAATGTGATTGTAAAGCTTGTAGTAAATATTATTTCAGTGTTAATATTCTCAATGTGTTGAAATATCAGCAAACTGCTAGAATAAATTATAAGAAATCAAACTAAAATGGTGAGCTTTTAATTTAAGTCAAAAATATGTGTCACATATTGTTCCTACAAAAATAGAGTTGCTGTTTGGTCAGTTGCTTCTATTCTCCTATTAAACCTGATATTTAGAAAGATGAAAAAGAGAACATTTCTTTGTTCTGCAGGAGTACTGCATTGTTAACACAAACTTCCTTGATCCCTGTAGGGTCCTGCAGATTCTGCAAATTCCTCGCTGCAGGATAACTGTACTTCCAGAAGCCTGCATGCTGCAACATGGTTCTCTTTATCAGAAGCAGGCTGATGCTCCACTTGTGTGGATGTGTGTGAGCCCTTGATCTTTACATGTACATGGGGTTCCACACGTGTTTTTCTTTTAAATTTTTACTAAGTGACGGACTGTCTGAAAACACATATAACCATGCAAGTGTAATGATTCCTAACAGTGTTGTAGTTTCGAGTGCATTCTTCACAAGGTCTTTTTACAGAATTACAATAAATGAAAATGTAAACATTACTAGGCCAGTACATACTGAAATCATATAAATATTAAAATCTTAGAGCTTAATATTTCCCCAGCAACATCACCCAATTATATTAAATTAATATGCTATTTTATGTGTCTCTTTTTGTTAAATTCATACATAGCTGAACTGTAAAGTCTGGGGTTTTTTTAGTTTTATCAATTTTTTGGTTATTTGTCATTTAATTGTCATTAGTTGCAGATTGTTGAACTAATCCGTAAGACTTCAATAGTCAGATCCTTTTCTTTTTAGTGAAAATGAGCAATTGCTTATCAACCTCAAATGACATAATACTTGGTCTTTGAATAGATATAAACCATAAAACATACAATCTTCTCTCTTCAAACGTATGTCTGTGATTTTATCTTCTGCTGTTTACATTTAACAAAATGTATTTGTTATCTTTGCAAGAAACAGTAACCAAGATATAATTACAGCTTTCCATAAGTTCAGTAAATACTTATACTTAAATACTCTTATAAAAAAGCCATTTCAAATAAGTGTTGGTAAGGTTTCCAATCCTATATTAAATGCTCAAATAGTAATGATAAATTAAATCATAAATTAATTTTTGTAGATGTATTTACCTCCAGTGAGTAATTGAAATTCAGAATAAAGATTTACCATAATGTATACATTGATTGTGTAATGCATGCATGAATTTTCAGGCATGTATAATTATTACATGTATACATGTATTACATGTACATATATTACATGTATAATTATAATTATTACAGGTGGCTACATTGTACATATTTTTGAAGCTAGTCCTTCACATTTTCTGTTCTAGCCTACAAATACAGTTTCTATTAATTGTAATAAATATATTGTCCATCTAGTTTTTGTGAAGTATTATTATTCTAATAGCATTTTAGACTGGAAATTTCTTCATGAGCTGTTTTCTGAAAGCACACTGAAAATTGTGAGCTGTATATAGGACATTAGCAGTTTAAATGCTGAAAAATTTCCAAGTACATCCAGAGTAATTATTTTCTTACATTTTCTATTGCATGAATTCAGGTATCCATTCAGAGATAATACCTTTGTGGGACTTGATCACTATCTCCTGAGCCTCATTAAAAGATCACACCCTTGGACTTCTATGGAGTTTTGTGTTTGTTCCCATACCCCTCCCGGCAGGAACTGTTTTCATAAAGTTCTAGGCAAAGCTACAAAGTTTGGGGTTTCTTATAATATATGCTCTTTTGGCTTGTGGGGATTGAAAATCAGTCACAGGAGGGATGACAGTTGGTAAAATGTCTGCTGGGGGGTTTTTTATAATGAAAAAGGGCTCTATTACTTTATCATACGTTCCTCATAAGTTTTACTTCTGTCAAGAGTGATTTTTTTTTCCTTCCAAAACTTAGGTTCAAATAAACATCTGAATTAACAGTACATTTATGAGAAATGCATACATGTAAGAGGCATCTTCCTGCCGTTCACCCAGCTACTGAAAGAATGAGATTAACACTTAGGATCTTACAAAAAATAATTAATAGGTGCTTTTATAACATTTTATTTTTCCATCCATCTTTTAGCAAATATATTTAGAAAGGAAATTTGATGCTCTCTATTATAATAGAGACTGACACAATTGTAACCGTAACTACCTACTGACACATACACAATTTGTGGAAATACTCACTTTTGGGGTCTGATATTTTCCCAGGCTTGGTCTCTGCTGAGGAGTTATTTATTTATTTGTAAAAGCTTACACAAAATGTGTATGGTTTCAAAGGGCTGGGAGCACCCCTGCAGTGTCATAAAGGCTTTGATGTTGCAAAGGCAGCTGAGTCAATTCAGTGGTAAGAGCTGGATTGTGCCCTCTCATCCCACTGCCAGACCCTGTGTGGTCAGCTAGCTGCCTTTTTAGCAACTGGCTAGTGGCATTTCTTTTAGCTTAGTGGGCCAGAAAGCAAAGTTAACCTTTCAGACTACTCTCTGAGCTCTGAATGTAAACACTGTGATTTTTCCCTATCTCTGAGACTTGTGCGTGGACCCAGTGTGCTTGAGCAAACCCAAACACAGCCTGTCAGGAAAGCCATGGTGGTGGTGATCCGGACAAAGGGAATGTAAAGATGATGTTCCATGCTGAAGTTTTCCCTTGATGATGGCACCAACATGTACTGTGTTCTTATCCTGTCCTCCTCTCAAATGCACTGATAATACACACAGCTAGAATTTTAAAGGCAGTTAAAGAAAATCTTCTCTATAGCATGTCAGCATTTCACTTTCCTGGGTTCCTTTAATATGTACTAAATGTGTAGAATAAAACATGCTATTTGTAAACATCAGACAAGGAGGATGCTCAAAATTTGGACATCTGATTTGATGGTTAACTCTGTACACATTTCCTTTTAATATTAGTTTAATCCAACAGTTCTTTCTATAGGAAGATGTATCATATGAATGAGTTTTCATAACGGTGGCAAAAATTAAATCCTTTCATGGGAAATGTTTGAGGAAGTGGGAATACAATTAGCCCTTTTAAATCATATTCCCTAAAATATGTGAAATAGCAGATTGCAACAAATTATATTTTGTGTCTTCTATCTAACACAAGTCCTATTGCATTTTTAAGACAAAAGCTTCTCAATCCTAATAATTTTAATCTTTAAAATCTTAAGAGTTCCAGGTTGATAGAAATTGTAACTTCTCTCTTTTTTAGTTAAATCTGATTTATTTTAGATAAGCTAGCACTTAAGTATCTTGGTAATTCTTTTTCTTCTATCAGTTGCATAAAATTTGTGCCAATAAACAATCGCAGAGAGCTCTGTGTCATAGCAACTAAGATGGCATTGCATCTGTCATAAGGCTATTCTGAGGTTGACGTGAACAGATTGATATTTTTCACTGTAGTGCATTCTTTACTTTGTTGACCTTGCTTACCACAAGCACTTTTGTAGTTTCACAATTGCACAGTTTTTTCATTCATTAAAATGAATAACTGCAGTCTAGTAATACCAAAATCACAACACTTCTCTGTACATCAGAGATCTCAAAGTCTTTTATGTTCTTGAGCTAGTCCTATTTTAAGACACGGATCATGGCCTCTAAGCCTCACAAGACCTGTCAGCGAGTAGTACTCTTAGCAAATTCAAAATCTGATACCACATATTAAAACTGTACAATGATTAGTTTTCCGTTTTTCATGACAGCAACATGCCCAGCAGACAAATATTCATAGAACGGCATTCAGCTCAGATGAAGGTAGGCAGTACTCTACTGAGTACAAAACCAGATCTTCAGTTCACAGAAGAATAGAAAATATAGGGTATTTCTTGGATTGTGCTTGAGTCTTTGGCCTGCTTCATCCATAGCCATCACTGTCTTCATAACTTGCTGAATTCAGAACGCAAAGAATCAACTTAATTTTAGTCTCAGTCAAAGAGCTGAGAAAGCTGCAAAGAGCAGCCAAAGAATTAACAATCACAGAAAATTGAATTATTTATTGACAAAGATATCAGAATTCAGATAAGATTGACTTATCCAAGAAGAGCAGAGGACAGTGGCACAGAACTACTGAGCCATAAAGTCTCATGTTAGCATTGGCTTCACACTTCACTGGTGCTTCATCTAGCTAATTGATCAGAAATGCTAAGGCAATTCACTCTGACTTTTATCTAGGAATGTGTGGACATGAGATGGAACTATTTGTCTTTATAAACCCCTGTAACCTAGGTGAAGATTCTTACTCTGGCTCCACATCTGCCAAACACCTATATTATTGCATTAAAATCTTAAGTGCCTATAGTTTCTTAGCAGGTTTGTGCCAGGACTGGAATAAGGAATCCACTCAACAAGCAGTTCCTCCCACTCTTCTGGTTAAAGCTCTTCACCAACTAGTTTCACATTCAGCTATCTTATTTCAACCAGATATACAGAGTGATCTTGTCTCTCTGTAACATGCCCATGTTGATCATCTGTATGAAAAACACCAAGCATTACATAATTTGAAACATTTGTTTTTGTTCTCATCTTACTATCAATTCCTAGCTCATTATAAATTTTCTGAACTTTGACAAGAGATTCAGAATCAGACATGTTACATACATGAATTTGGCAACCTTGCTGCAAGCAGTACAAGCTTGGTTGGTTTTATTTATTTTAGCATGAAAACTTTATATTGCATACCATGGTGTGTACACTTGTATGCACTGCTTTTATGCATTTCATAGCTAACAGAATTGGCTTTTATTGCTGAACCACTGTCCTGCCTGATACATATAGAAAAGAAAATTTGCCTCATATAGATCAAGTAAGTTTTTATTATAAAGATCAAGGCCGCGCAGCATTCACAGAGGAAGTCCTGTTTCACTTTGTGGAGACAAAGGAGTTTACATGAAGCAGTTTGCTCTGAGCTCTGGTACACCTGTGTCACTTCATGCATCTGAGAGAAAATGCAGTTGGTCTATGTGCAGCACAGGAGGGGAAATGAGATCCTAAAGTAGCTTAAACTCTGAATTAGATATGTCTGCAAAGCTCCTCAATACAAATCGATGAGCACTATATTCTGTATAGGTTTTCACAGTTTGCATTTATTCTGAAACACTGTAATTATTTAGAATATCCTTTGGTATTTCTGTGTGATGGCCAGTGTTGTAAATGTAAGAATGTAAAATTATGGTGAAAAATAATACTGTCAAGTGCTTTAAGAAGTCTTATAGGTAAACCGTCTGACCTATAACTAAATAGTCTCAGCTCTGGTTTGGGAATTATATTGGTCAAGTATATTGTACATGGACATGTAAGCTCTTTTACCAAAACAACAAAACCAATAAAATACAGCAAATTCTTTGTCTAGTTTACCCAAGAGTTTCTGATATGTGTGAAAAAGTAAAGTTCATATTCACATACTATAACTTTTTTTCTGAAATAACAAAGACAAGAGTAAGTTTTACTTTGAGTGGAAATACAAGTTATTAATTTCCTTCTTTCCTCAAATACAGATCTGCAGACTTCAGCGTCACCTATCAACAGGAAAATACCAGCAGAATCTCTTTTCAGACCAGCCTGTAATGTTTGTATCTCCTACCAGTCAGCCACCCTGCAAAAAGCTAATTGAACTTATACAGCTGTCAGGAGGAAAAATATGTAAATCCTTACGTCAGGCAAAAATCTGTATAGGAAAAAAAACAGGAAAGAACTATCAGGAAATAAAATGTTTATCAGAAAAATGGATATTAGGTAAGATACTAAATTTCAACTCATATAAAATATTGTGGGATACCTATTCAAAAATTTACTTTAAATAGTTCACTAAACTGAGGTTATGGAGGCAAGAAAATGGAATAGACTGCTACAGTTAGGTTTTCAGGAGGGTTGTCTCTGTGGTGAGGACTTTCTCTTACAACTAATGCTGTTTTATGAATGTCCTGTTACTCATTATTGTAATTTTACCAAGAACAAACTTCACCCAAAAAATTTAAAAAATTTGTTTCTTTATTATCTTTATGATTGTTTCATTTAGAACAAGCTAAATTATGGAGGAACACCCATAGGATAACTGCTTTTTAAAATGTCATGTATTTCAATTTTAGATGCAGTAAGAAAGATTTTTAATTGGCATAGCCCTACTGAAGTATGGTCACTGGCACCCTTTAATAATCTGTCCTGAATTATATATTGTACATCTGAAAGACAATTTTATGCAATCTCTGTTTCACTTGCAATAAGTTTCTTTTAAAATATGCTGTTAAATTTCTACAAGTTGTTAGTCCATCGCTTTGCCATTATGGACACCACAGTTCTAATGGTTTTCTGTTTGCCAGGAATCAGATGTAAAATTGCAATATTCTCACTCTCAAATAAAAGCTTTTGATAACTCTTGTAGGAGTCACAGTTTCCAGTCTGACACTGTTTTTCAGACAAGACAAGGGTATTTTCCAAAAAAGGCTTTTTTGCATACTAGCAAAAATAAGACTAGAATTTCATCATACATTATGTCAAACTCCTGTCAGTGCCTCACTCAGACTCTAGCAATAAATGTACTACATGAATTGATGTTATAAAAAAGACTAGACAGGCAAGCCCTAATTTCTTGATCATTAATGTTATCAGATAATAATGACTTAAAGCCTGAAAGAAAGTACCACTAAAGAAAAGTGAGCCGTAAGAGAAAAATACTCCTCTAAATGCAAATGCTATTTGACACGTGTCAAAACATATTAGATATAATTATAAGATAAAATTGTGAAGATTTGAGAGAGAGGCGTAAGAAGGTGGCATTGTTTATTGTGCCTTTCTCTGGCTTCAGAGAAGACTTGAAGAGTAAGTGTGGTCAAAAAAAAAGTGACCAGATGATGTTTGTGCAAATCTAAAAATAGGATGTAGTAAATTAAACACAAAAGTTTGACATAGTAGTACTCCAGTCATAAATTCCAGATCAACAAAGGTAATGATCTGAAGTGGCATGCAACTCATGTGGCACATCCCACAATTTTACTGGTCTCATGGAGTTCTGCCTCACCACAGGTCCAGGATCTCATAAGCTACCTGCAGCTGGACAGGCCCACCAGTGGGCTGAAGGAATTGCGTATCCAGCTGCTAATGAAAAAAGACTCTGAATTCTTTGTGCCCTTTACAAATTTCTCAGTTGTCTTTTGCAGTCTGATGGTGGTTTTTCTAATCATTATATCCTGCTCACGAGGCAAAACGGATTTTAAATGATGAATCATCAAAAGTCAGAAAAAAGTATTTCTATATGATACTTCAAAGGAAGGATACAGGCCTTCGAAGCTCAGCCCATTTCCCAGCAATTGTTTACATAATAGTATGAGCAGTGTCACGTATAAATTGCCATCTTAACCAAATAAATCAAAGCAGATCTGAAGTTTTTCTCACATTTGACACTTTGCTGATGCAATCCAGTTGGTTTGTGGCTATCTGCTTTCTGCTGTCAATACCAGCTGCCAATTAATTCATTCAAGGTTGACCACAATAAAAAGCATATAGGCAGATAATGCAGCACTGTTTTTAAACTTAAGTATCTAGTAAGTGCTTGCGGTATTATCATTTGCCTGTCTGCATTTATTTTCTGTCTCTGGGTTCTCAGCTTCACCAAACTGTTTCATACCAGCAATTGCTCTGAAGTACATTGTTGCTTTGTAATCTGTTTCTTGTGCATTTTATCTGAAATAATCCTGGTTTTTATTTCTTTTAGATTCAATCACTCAGCATTCAATATGTCCCATGGAAAACTACATTTTTTAGCTGTGAGCTAACTCAAGAGCTTCCATATGGTTGTAAGGAAACAAGCCTAGTTTGAATTCAACAAAAACCTAAGCTGTGAATAAAATCTCTGAGAAAATGCAAGTTCCATATTTATAAATACAGAGAAATGTTTTCTACATTTTTATTATTTATGTAAGTGTTCGTCTTGTGAAATCTTTAGATTTTTATAATAAAGTACTTCCCTAATTAAAGTCATCTTGCTTTTATTTATTTGTTGAAGACCTTTGGACCTAAAAGCTGAATGAATCATTATTCACTGGGAGGAAGTGGAAAGATATTTTCTAAAATCTAAGCAAAGTTGATCATGTTACAGTGCAATTAAAAGATGTGCATTCAGTGGGGGTGAGCGTGCCTGAGCTAGATCTGGTGTAGTCAGCAGAAGCTGTGCTATTAATGCAGATGCACGGATTCTGTAGGCTCCTGTAGTCCGAGTGCTGCTGTGGACAGCTGAAGGCCCACATTGCCACATCTTCATGACCATTGCTAATTACATTTCTTTGGGAAAAGGATAAGGTTGCCTATCATGTTCAACTCACACCTGTTGGTGTAAACTTGCACTTCTAAATTTAGTTTTCAAAAGTAATTGAAACATTAATTACGCTGAGATGCATAGTGAAGGTATTACTTATTTCAATACCTTTAACTGAATTTCAAACTGTGTCTACCTTGCATCTAGGCTGAAACCATAATCAGTTACTGACCCTGAGTCAAATTAATTAAGACAGCATATCATTTGAGTTCTAAAATCCCTTGAAAATGAAACATGTCATTAAATCTTTTAGGTGTGCTTGAAAAATGTATGCAAATGTCTTAAATGTTAAATTTCTCTTCAATCTGTGGGTTTGGTTTTAGCAGGTACAAAGCAGGATTTGTATGTAAAGTATGTTGTGTAACACTTGTTTATCTATAAATGTACAATCTCCTTTAAATATTTGCAAGGTCCATCAACATGATATATCATATTCATAGAGAACAATGTATTATCTTGTATGTATTAACTTAATGGCAGCTCATAACTCACACCTTTCAAACTCAGTGCTCCCCTCAGAGTACTGTCGGTGTAAGGCAATGGAAACCCTGTACTAAAAATCATGATTTCAAATTAATATCATGGAACAATCAAGGTACAATGGTTTATAAACGTTGCCATTGTATTGCATTGTTCTAACTTCTTGGGCTTTTTAAGGGATTTGGACATACAATTTCTGTAAACTTGAAGATAATTAAAAATATTATTTTCAGAAATACCGAGCACCTGTAACTCAAAAGGTTGAGATCTCGTTGTCAAGTGTGTAAGTGCTAGATAGCTGGTTTTAGCATACAAGCAGGAAGATTTATTGAGGTCTTTTCCTTGCTTAGTTTTCTGGCATGTACATTTTTAACAGCATCTTAGCTAGGAAAAGTATGTATGATACACAAATCGGTACTCAGGTTTGTCTACAAATTGTACTGCTTATAATCAAAAGTATTTACCTATTTACTGCAGAGCACTGGCAATATGGTATCACTCTTCACCCCTGACCTTGAGAGTGTCTTTATTAAGAAACTAGTTGCCAAGTACTAAAGACTAAAATATAAATACTTATATAGGTTGTGACATGTGAGCACACGGTTCCCAGTAAATAACAGAATTTGTTTGAATTATATTGCTTAATTTTGAATATTATGAACTCCTAGTTTATTTTGCAGTCATTTCCTAAGTGTACTACCCATAAAAATCTGTCACTATTAATTTATATAATATAACATTCCAAATCAGTTTTCCCATAAATCTTCTTAAGACTAATCTTAGCTATTCAAATTGTAAATTCTTGGATCAACTTGTTGGTCTTTATTAGTCACATGTGTAACAGACTTGACAATGAAAAGTCTAATATACTTTTCTCTAAATTCTAATATTTCAGATAAAACAATCTGTCAATTTAGATAATTTCATCTTAAGTTATATGGTTCAATAGAAATCCCCTTTGCTGTTCTTGCAAAATTCATAGTACACAGGTAAATATAGCCAGCAGGAAATTAAATGCCTAATTTTGGTCTCACATGATGGACAAGAGGACTCTTGTCCATCCATACTCAGTGTTGCTTTGTATGTCGCAAATACAGGAGAGGTTAGAATTAAATCCAAAGACTAGCATGTTGTACAGGCTAGTAAAAAAGAAATGCTATTTCATGTTTATAGCCAGGAGTCTTTCACACAAACAGCTTCTAAGCTACGTATCCTAGTGTGGGTTCTCAAGCACTTCAGCATCTGAAGGAAGGTGTGTTTCTAGCCAAGACCTCAAGGGGAAAAGATACTGGTCATCTCCTCAGTAAAACAACACAGGAGAAAGAATGATGATAACTTGTCAAATGACTAATTTGCCAGAAGAAATCCACCAACCAAAAAACCACTTGTACCTGATACCAGGGTCCTAAGGACAGTAACACACAGAAGAAAAGCCAGAACACTCAGCAACATGAAGCATCAGTGATTCATGGTGAGTTTCAAGTTGATGGATGCGAAGATCTTTGCAATTTACAGAGCTTAAGGGACATTCTGCCACAGTACAGCACAACCCCGCAGACTCTCCTCTACAAAATGGTACCATGATCACTTTATCAGGAGTCTACTTTTTTAAAAAATAATTCCTTTTTTTTTGCTGTATCTTTTTCTTTGTGTGTGTGTGTGTGTGTGTGTTGGAGAGGTTGTTTTAGCCTTGCCTTTTTTTCTCCTGCATGAATATTTTTGCCATTCATTTGTGAAAATTACTTAGGTTAGCTGCTGACTCTCCTTCTCAGAGAGCTCCTGCACCCCTGCTAAGGGCTGTCTCTAACAAAATCACATTAGCATGATTAAGATCCTACTAATCTTAATTTTATTAGGAATCTGTTTAAACCAAAATAAACTGAAAAGCCAAAATAAGTATTATTTCTTTCTGAGATTCCCATTAGGTCAGCTAATTTTTAAAAGTAGTTTAACTCCCAGAATGGGTCCTATTTTAACTATTTTACTATTTTAACTCATTTTACTTGCATCAGTGGTACAGGTAATATCACTTGGATGCACAGGCCACCCCATACCCCTCCCCTCCTTCCTCCTCCAGAAATAAGAGGTTTTGCCACACTTTGCATAATTTACTAGGGACTTGCACCAGCAAATGCAGAAATACTGAGGACAAACACAGGCATGACCTTGAGGAATGTGTTGCTTAAGCTGTGTCAGAATGGCAACAAAATTGGTGTCCTCTTCAAACAGCATATCCTTAAAAAACAGGATCTAAACCAATTTTTTTATAGTTACAGTGACTAATAATGTGAGACTGGCTAAGGAAGTGTTTGAAAGCAAGACTGCCAGAAACTCATAAGGTGGGTGGATTATACATATCTTTTTCCCCCTTTCTCTGTTTCTGTAATCAGTTTTAGATTGCAACTGAATTTGGGGTATGTGTATCTAGTGAGTAAAAAACCTCTAAAAATTCTTGAAGGCTTGATATGGAATAACTCGTTTAACTCGTTCGTTCCCGAAGCGGACAAAACTTCAAACTATAACACACAGACATGCATTTTTTGGTGAGACCTATAATCAGCTTAGGGACTGTAAGGCGAAGGTGCTTTACATTAGTATTTCTGAGCAGGAACTGTGTCTGTGTGGAGTTGCGTTTCTAAATTCTAGAGCATAAAATGGAGGTATCCCAGGAAGAATGTCTAGAAAGCTGATTAAACTGTTTTTTTTCCTCAAAAACACCCTGGACACACACAACTCAACACACACCCCTGGAAAAAAATGGAATATTTGCTCAGACTGAAAACTGGAAAGCATGAAAATATCTGTTTCTGTGCCAGCAGTCTGACTTGTTTAATGACAGATCTAATGACAAATAGCCAAATGGCTGTATGCCTATTGCATTTAGCAGGGTTTTATTTCTGATCTCCTTTTACTGCTGTATTTCAGAACAAGCTCTTTGAATGATATGACCAAATAGTGGGCTCTGAAGGAGCATCACCTTTACTACAACATTGTGCAGCAGCTGACAATAAGGTGGTTTAAAGCTGCCAGTAGTAAACAACAGCTGGTGCTGAGGTTATCAGCACAGGTGTCTGTTAAGAGCTTTTGCTGGGAGCTGGCAAAGCCGAGTTTTTCTTCTGTTGATACAGATGTGAAACAACCTCCTAAGCACCCAGGAGCGGCTCAAAGTTCTGGACAGGGCTGAGGTGTTGATAAGTAGCAGCCAGGTGTAATGTAGGACTGCGAGTTTCTTGGAACTGTCAGAGTCAGCATGCTTCAGAAAGTAATTTGTGGCATAGTGCTGGAGGCACAGCCCTCCCAGCCTGCCAACGAGCCCACACCTCCCTCGCCCTGGGAGTCCCGAGGTCATGCTAGCTGAACCTTCACAGGACTTCTTCCATGCCAGCTTGTGTTGTTTGCCTAGTAGCTTCTGTTATCTAGAACACACCTGAACTATCACTAGAGACAGAACAGCCCTGGGGTGTTTCCCAAGAAGATTTATCCATGCCCAGAATGTCTTTCATGTTGTTCTTAGATAGATATAGATACATATATAAAAAACACAGCTACATGCGAGGTGGTGAAAGGATTAGTGCTACCAGTCCAGGCAGGTTTGGGGTTTGCTTGGGGTTTGCTTTTTCCTCCTTCATGACAGATTTTATGGAACCATACAGTCAGGGCTTTTAAGAGAGAGAAAAGTAGGTCTTTAGGGAGTAGTGTGGAGAGGGAGGTGGTTTCACAATGTTGCTGCTGTGACATGACCTTCTAATAATAGGTAAAGCAGCTGAAGCTGAAACTTGGAAACTCTTCTGTAAGTGGTTACTTTCTGCAATACATAGGTCTCTCTTAAGACCCTGCTTTTTCAAAACTTTGGATAATTAAATATACTTTAAAAATCGCAAGAGGGGTTAGCTTTACAATTAAAAACTGTTACAGGGATTATCTCACGTCTAAATTATAATGCAGGATATTTACACACAAAAATCAAAGAATGCAGGCAGGAGCATGGTGTAAGGATGAAATAGCCTTGTCAAAGTTGGAAAAACTTCCTTGATAAGGAAGATATCATAGGCCTTGCTACTAGGTAGTGAAGTATTGTCTGCAGAGGAACAGAAACAAGTGAATCCTTTCCCTCAAATCAAGAAGCACAACTTTTATAATATACAGTGACTGGGCAACACCTTTTCCTCCTTTGTTTTCTCCAAAAATAACTATTTCCTGTATAGTGCCTACAGATTCCTTAATCTTGTGTCAATCAAGTTCATAAAACATTCTGTTTTAACAGAACTTCAAGACGTATTCCTCCCTCTCTGCCAGAACTGCTGTCCAAGCCCAGAATTAGTTTTCATCTTGACTGCTCTTATCTTTCCCTCAGTCAACACTTGCAATATCAGCTCCTCTCATCCACCAAACTCCTGTTCCTAAGATTATTTGTGCAGTTCTTTGCCATCTTCCCTATTTTAGTCACTACTTGTTTCATTCTTCCAGGTCATCAAACAAAACCTTCCTTTCTCTTCTGAGCTCTCATCACTGTAGTCCCACCTTCCCTATCGGATCTGACAGGTACCTACTTTTTGATTCTCACTTCTGTTTCATTAAAGAATACCAGCCTTAAGCATTAAATCTTGTGACGAGAGAATGGGATGGGACAGTTAATAACCATTTTCATGCTTCTTTTTTAAGATTTCCCTTTGACAAGTCACTGTAGAAATCCATTGTGCAGTCCTTCACCCTCTCCATGCTCTACTTAAAAGCTCTCTATTTCTTTACCTCTTGTAGTATACTGCAACTACCTGGTTAGGGCTAGACAGGTAGAAAGCTATGCTCTGAGGTTCCGATGGGCCAAGAATTGTATATTGGCTCTTGTATTCAGACAGTGTTACTCTGTTCCATCTGCTCCAACCCTCTGGTTCATCTGCCTCCTTCATGTGTTCCCAAAGGAAGCTCTCCAGCATTGATGGGTTTGTGAGTGGACAAGTGCCTGGGACCATCAGATTATACTTTGCCGTAAAAACAGAAGAGTCATAACAGAAGAGATTCCTATCGTATTAAGGTAAGGCACAGGACGTGTACTTTGCACAACCCTGTGCAACACCCAGCAGATACTGTAACATGTTATCCCAGAAGGACTTGTAGACTCAAACTGTGTGCAACACACGATATGCTCGAGCCTTACATTACTTTTCAGCCTTTCTTTCAACTTGGGTAAGATCTTTTAGATAATTTTTAGTTGTTCACTTAACTACGTGTATGGCAAGAGGTAAAGGAAAAGCACTTTCCAGATTTTCTGCTCTCAAGTGAAGCATTCCAGCTCGTTCACTCACAAACCAGAAGTCCAGTCGGGAAGTTTTGCTAAGTAACTCGTCCCTGGGATTTGGAGATGAGCCTGAAGCCAATATGAACTGTATCTATGCAATACGGAAGATGGCATGACTGTAAATGCAACACATGGGTAAAACTAAACCAACATGCAAAATTCTGCATTATACTCTTTAAATGTTAAGTTGAGCAAACCCAGGGGTTTTGATTTTAACAGCTGTGGGGAGGGTAAAGGTTTTAGTTCAAGAAATGTACAAATACGGACCTGCCCTGATTATAGCCTAATATGTCAATTCATATGAAAATCAACAAACTTGGAAACAGTACTACAAGCTTGCAGATACTTGACCTCTGTGAAGAGCCTGACTGGTCCCTCTGCCACTTTTAATGTGCACTTAAAGAAATCTGGTGCTCCTCCTTCCCCTCACTGATGATTGAATATTTCTGAATAACTTGAAATTCACACCCACTTGAAATGCTGACTTGGGAATACACTTTTTTGGACACATGCTTCATCATAGTTCAGCTGTACACAAAGATAAGCATTTTTGAAGTTTGGAGGCACAGCATTTCCTCCTACAGAAGAGAATTTATATTTTCCCTGACATTGCCCAGGCAACACAGGCTTGAATAAAAAACTGACGCTAAAAGCAGAGTTCTCTAGTCTGGGAATCAACACTGTTATTTTATTCCCAGCTACATTCAGTATCCTACTTGACGAAGAGAAGAATGTCCTTCATAAGCGCAGGGATGTTGAACATATTTTGACAACCCATGTAAAAGATATTAAAGGGCATGAAGATGCAAATAAAAGAATCTGGAGTTATAGAATGATCCAACTTGAGAGTCACTTTTCCGTGACTCTATCCAGCTTTTTCTCCTTTGCTTTCTTATCTTCTTTTTTTTTTTTTCCCACCTTCTGTTATCAGTAGTGGCATTTCACTTCTATTATATTAAAAAAGTGTTGTATGACAGACTGAAACCCATAGTCTCTAAACAGTACTCTACTGAAGAGTATCATAGTCACTTAGATGCAGAATCAGATCTCCTCTTCTGTCTTCCCATTTGAAATCTTTTGTGTACCTAGAAGAGTAGTGGTGAGTTACACACAAAGTACAATGCTATAGAAATCTCATGGCAGACACAAGTTTGAATCTGCCTAGGCTAACAGGGGCTTTATATACAAGTCTTCAATTCTGCAGATAAGGGTTACTCATACCACCTACTTTTCTGTCTGACATGCAATTTAGAGCATCTAAATTAGAAGCCTAGGTGAGCTTGAAGACAGCAGAAGTAGGAAGACTTCTAACAAAGGTTGTCTGAATATCCAACTGCAGTTTTCCATGAGATTATATCATTAACGAAGAGAGCTGTGTATCTAAAAGCTTCCTCTCATGCCTAAGTTAGAGAGCTAAAGGTACAAGTAACTCAAAAGGTGTCTGTCCGTTGAATTTAAGGAAGGTTCTTTACTTCCTGCCAGACTAGCAGCACCTTCCTTTGCATTTCCAAGCATGCAGGTATGCAGCTGTGATCTCCCTGTATCTAGACAGGTACAGTACATGTTGCAAAGGCTTGGAGAGGGGCAGCAAAATCAAACCTACAAAGTGTTCTCTGTATGAAAAGTGATGGCATAGACTGGGATTCTCCTGCCTGGAAAAGAGATAGCTGAGGGCGATGTTGCTCTTCACAGGAAATATGATCAAGCTATGGAACTTAGTGGATGTTAGAAGTTTATATGGATATAAAAACAACTGGTCACATTCAAATCAAAATAATCTGGCTCGGGAAGTTCCTGGGCTAAGAATTGTTGGAGGCTGGACAACTCTGCTGAATGGCATAGTGACTCCCTCAATCTTGATGGGACCAATTCCAGGTGCTTTTTGGCCTTTTGCTGCTAGGCAGCAGTTATACAAGATATTATGAACCTTGCAGAACTAGTTGGAAGTGTTTGGTATAAGGGCCTACAATGGTTTGCAATACTGCAGAGAGACAACATCCATCCTGATGATGAACCATTACACCTGGTCAGGGCAGCAGATAAGACAAGAGTTACATCAGCAGCTATGACATGGTTCAAGGAAGGTAATGACAGCTAAGTCTGCTATGACTTAATTTGTGACAGTCACTATGAAATAGTGTGGGTTGAATCTTATGAATGCCATACCACCTAACCGTCATCTTTCCAACCTGGAGGTGGAAGTCAGCATCCAAATAATCCTGGCAATCCACATGTGTGGCCCCTTCATTTCTACACCAAATAAAAAGTGCCTTCCCTTTACTGAAGTTCTTTCTACACTGCTGAAAGACCATGCCTTCCCACAGCAGCAGCACAAACCTGTCACTCTCTATGGACCAGAGACTATGAAATGAGTATATAGCCATAAGAAATGGCTAGTGAAGTAGTCAGCTCTGCCCACTAACTCTTCTGACACAGATGGCATGATCTATTCTTTGTGGCATGCAGTGAGTAAGAAAGCTTGCTCACTCACAAGGACTCCCCACACAGTGGCCAACTATCCTCATGTCCGTAGTCAGAAAGGGTTCTCTGCTGTTTCTGCAACTACAGCTGTCCCAGGGAAAGCTGAAAATGGCATACTGCTCTCACCCTTCTGAGGTGCAAACAGCAGCCGGCTCAGCAGTGATGTGCCATGGCACCTTCTGCAGTGCTGTGCCTTGTGGTAGCTGATCGGAGAAACATCTTTCCACAGGAGCTGCCCAACTTATCCCCAGTGCAAGCCACTCCACAGCACACAGGCTTGGGCAGCGGTAGGCTGGGCACAGTGCAGTCCTGCAGTACAACCAAGAAGCACCTGGCTGAGAAATCTCTATTGGGTGCTTTTGTAGTTTGTGGCTGTTCACTGCAGCCAAGGGCTCAGATTTAGTCCTACAGATCGTGGTATTGCACCCCTAATGAATCAGCTTTGGAAAGAATAGTTTTCCTGTCTACATTGCTTCTTAGTTATTTACACATTCCTAGTAATGGCTAGGAATCATTCAGTACTTGAAGTAGTTACTATTTTTTTTTCTCTGGAGCCATTTTCTTAGTAGCTACTGGTAGCTACTGTTTAATACTACTCCTTATACCTAAAATAATATCAGAATTATTAATCAAATAATTGTGTTTCAGGTATCTTTAGGCAGCATAAATGTTTGAACTTATCAATAAATAACTGAAGCCACACAATCTCAACTTGATAACTTTTTGCTTTTGTAATTTTGACAGAATTAGCTTCAGTTACTGAGGTAAGAAAATCTTTGCTTTTTGCAAATTGGGAACAAGTGTTCTGCTCTGTCATAACTAATAGAATTTATTTATTATCTTTTTTTCAATTCTGTCTTAGTAGCTAGACTTTATAAAACCAGCAATTCACTAAGATGATTACTCCTTTACTCTCTAGTACGACAGGATAAATATTCTTAAGCCATCTTCCAAATGCAGCCTATCAACTTCCAATGCAGAGAAAAAAATATGTACAAATGTACTATCAGAAATTATACAAGGAAAGTACAAATACAGGGGTCTTGCAGGAAAACTGGATGGTGCAAATCAGGTGTGGGAAAATGCTAAGAGCTTCTGGTCATGGCTGACATTTAAACTCAACACCTCTGTTTCTGCGTTGCTATTACTGGTAGTCAGTGACGTAAAACACTGCTTCGCTGTGGGTTTCATGCAGAGATAATTTCTACAATGAGCTACTGAATACAGCTATATTTACAGTCTTAATAAACTCTTTCTGCAGAATATCAATATGGGTACCTAGAAACAATGTGATTTTTTTAACTAGCAGTTACACTTTTTTATGACCTGCACAAGGACAGTACTGATATCAGCCTCTTCATAAGTGTTTTCTTTCCTATTATTACTGACCATGATTCAGGTAACTGAATACTGAAAATTGATAGTTAAATTTTGCAAGTTAAGAGAATTCCAAAAGAAACTAGTGAGGTGATTTCCCTCCACGCTTTATTTCTGCTGCACCAGGGAGGGTAAGAGGTGCTTCATCCTTGGCCATTGCCTGTGGTCTCTAATACGGGGAAAGACCAACATTTGAACTGGACAGGCTCCGTCAGTCCACTGCTCCTGCAAAACAGGCTGGTGGTCTGGTTTATGGACAAATGATGCTATTTACTTTCCATTCTGTTTTTTAAATATGTTCTTGTAAAACATTTTTCTGTCTTTTAGTGAAAGAAAATGAGCTCAACTCTTGATGAGTTTAGAAAAAAAAGAGGGCTGAGATGCAGAGAGGAAAAATAAGCTTGAAAATATCCTTTAAAAACACCCAGCATTGTCTTAGGGAATACTGGAATAGTATATATATGGCTGCTGATAAGGCTGCAAATGGTTGCACTACTGCCAATAAAAGATGCCATCTGGTAGGTCTGCCTATTAAAACACAGGCTCGACTGCAATCTTGTAAGTCTGTTTTTTCTTGCTGCAGGAGGCTGCTGAATGATTAAGAGAATCATGGCAGTGTTAATAAAATGATTTATGAAGTTACCAAAATGCCAGTTGTGATTAGATCTCAAACTCAAGCCACTTCTAAATTCGGCTTCGACTTTGCCAAACCAACTTTACCCCAGCTGCAGTCACCAGCCCTTCATACCATGATGGGTAGCAAAAGCACGGGTGCATCAAGTCAAGCTCTGAAGGCTTTTTTTTCTCTCAACAGTGAAGGCTGAGGTCTGACCTGGCAGTGTTATTCTTCACGAACATCAGCATGTGATTGCAATGTCATCTGTGAAACCCGTTATACCTGAAAGGGCAGGTGGGGGGAAAAAAGGATACCTTCCTTCAAAGGGTACTTTTTACCTGAAGAAACCTCTTCATCCACTCCACTGTGGGTCACTACAGAAATATAGCCAAGTTTGAGGGAAGTTGGGTAAGATAATCGAAGAACAGGCAGGAAGTTTGTACATGCACATATCCAACCCATGTTTCTATTCACAGAGACAGCAGGCACAAGGTAAGACAATCTAGACACCTAGTGCAAACATGCTTGCCCCAAAGGCTGCAATCACAACAAAACAGGAACAGAACAGAACAAACAGAACAGCACTAGCAAGCAAAGATTCACTTTAAGAGTTTATCGCCTACCTGATTAGTGGCATCACCATGCAGCAGCTCTTTGTTGATGCTAAAACCATGGTAAACTGCAAATGATACAAGATTTAAAGACACTTGCACAAATTTCAGCTTTAGGCAGGACCAAGGAGAAGCTTGGCTTAGAGCAAAAATAATAAGATAGCTCTCATTTGAAATGAGACATTTAAATTCACTATTCAAAGAACAAAAAGTGGGTTTTTCTGAAGATACTAAAAATACCCCTTTCAATACGTTTCAATCCATTCATCAGTGATACTAATTGAAAGATATTCTACTCAGTCAGAGTAAAAAGTGTTGAAAGATAGGAAAGGGTTTTTTAATCACAGAATGCTAAGAGTTAGAAGGGACCTCGAAAGATCATCTAGTCCAACCCCCCTGCCAGAGCAGGACAACCTAAAACAGGTCACACAGCAATGCATCCAGTCGGGTATTGAATGTCTCCAGAGAAGTAGACTCCACAACGTCTCTGGGCAGCCTGTTCCAGTGCTCTGTCACTCTCACAGTGAAAAAGTTCTTCCTTATGTTCACCTGGAACCTCCTACGTTCCAACTTGCACCCGTTCCCCCTTGTCCTGTCACTGGACATCGCTGAGGAGAGCCTGTCTCCATCCTCCTGACACTCCTCCTTTACATATTTATAAACATTAATGAGGTCACCCCTCAGTCTCCTCTTCTCCAAGTTAAAGAGACCCAGCTTCCTCAGCCTTTCCTCATAAGGGAGATGTTCCACTCCCTTAATCATCTTTGTGGCTCTGC